>NW_015149055.1:156743-243789 GCF_001465965.1 Polistes dominula | reverse complement strand
TATATACCTTATGCATTCCAACTTCAGTAGGTACAAAAGTCCCTTTTCCATGTACGCCATTCCAAGTTAATCTACACTCGACTCGTCCACTGGGACTTATGACTTCACCTCTAACATCTCGTGTATTAACTTCTTTGGTAAGCATCTCTAGTTTGAAGTGTGCCTATGAACAACGGTGGTTCAATAATTAGACACTTTAAACAATATAGAAAGACTTCCCATTGTGTCCAATGGAACGTATCATCTAAACAATAGTCTATAAAACTATTGAAATAGTCAAATATTAAAATAACTTGAAGGAAGTACAATTGACAAATAATAACTCGACCTACTGCCTGTTGTACTCTAGCGGATGTACTATCTATATGAACAGTAATTTGTTCGCTTGCTTGAGGGCGAGGTTTCACCCATTGAAAATACGCCGCATACGCCATAACGCCCAAATTTTCGACGTTCTGATCTGCCATATCTTTTGCTTTTAAAATGGGTTCCACGCCCAGTTTTTTACCACCATCGATACCTTCAACAAACATACAAACGAATGTTACATGACTCGTTTATACCGATAGATAGATTTATCTAATATTATGGAAATACCCATTTGCAAATTGTGTTCCCAAGCTGAAGGATCGGTGTGAAGTTTTTCGTAGGGTGGAGCAGGTCCACCTAAATTTCTAACGATACCGCACAATGCTCTGCCATCGTTCCAATCGGTCTGGAAAAAAAAATCAAACAAACAAACAAAAAATTAAATAAACAGAGATATTTTTATTTGATTAATTTATTGTTTATAATTTACCGTAAAATTTCGTATTGGTGCTTGAGGTAAACGTGAGTTAACCCATCGCAAAGTAGCATGGAAACCTGGTGATCCTTCTTTCATGAAGTACGACAAGTAGGTCATTCCCGAGAGTTCGTCTAAATATGGAGATGCAAGGTATTCTGGTTCCAACACCATAGGTATATCGAATTCTCGTTTCGATATTTCCATCGCTTTTTGGCAATTGTAAACACTATATTATAAGAAACATAATAGAATGAATGTTTAAAGGAAGTTTAACAAATGTGGAGTATAATGAAGGACGCGTCAATTAAAAATAATCGTACTTGTCATCCTGATCTAGTTGACGCCAATGTGGGAACAATCCAGGCTTGCAATAATCTAAAAGTGCACTTAAATATATCCCAGAATTCCAATCGGTTGTAAAATTGTTAACTCTGCATTCTGGTAAAACAGCCTAAAAGTTAATAACATATGTTAATTATAAAAAAAAAAAAAAATACACATACAAATATCAAATGATTTTGTCTCATCATAAAATAATATTATCGTTCGAGTTCGAGATCAAGGTATTATATTTTTGTTGTAGATTATACTCGTTCTGCATCAAGGTCTTCCATGCAATTACGTATACTGACCTTGAGCCATGCAAGCATCAGCTTCTTTGGAGGGAACTTGGACTTGCCTATTTGGTATCTCACAATAAGCGACCATATCAGGCCAAGAATAAGTTTCAAATTTCCATTGACGATGTCGACATTTCCTGAAAGGAAATTATTGTTATTATTATTATTATTATATTTATAATCGTTACACACAACATATATCCGAAAATCATATTATTTATAATTTTAATAATTAATTGTTACGTATTAAATTATTTAATAATTGAAAGAATTCGTGGGAACAAATTTAATACCTACACATACACGTACACAATTGTTCTATTGCGATTCTAAAATAGAAAATAAGTAAAATGTTTATTGCTTCCATTTAATTTTAATGTCGATATTAAAAAAATTTAACGTTACCGTGTTGTTTGATATTTTTGTATTAGTGTCGTATCACGCGGTTTAATTGGTCTACAAATTGTCGAGTAATTATATCTCTAATTACTAATTTGTCTTTAATAATAGAAGACCATAACCGCGCGTTACGGAGAATAATATAGAAGTAATTACGCGTATAGTATTTTATAAAATCATGATCCATTTAATGAACGTAAAATGAAGGCAAAAATTTCGATATTATTCTATTTAATTAATTGAACTAATTGTATAAATGTTCTTTCGAATTTATCAGCTTATCACTGTTACATCTATTTAAAAGAATTAAATTGATCGGTACCATACACACACACACACACACACGCGCACACACGTAGTATACATACAATAATAATGGCTTTCAGCAACCTCGTGGGCGCCGGTACAACACAAGAAAGGCAACGACCTCGAGCGTCGATTTGCAACGCGTGACGTAACGATACAAGAGACCTGCACTCATTGAAAATGAGGACGGGGTCCCATAAATACCACCATATCAAATCATTCCTTCGATCGAGAAAGAAAATCAAGAAAAGTTGTATCTAATAAGTGCAAAGTGTTGGTATCGAAAACGGTACCAAAGTATTTAGATATCAAAATGGTAACACATCGATTGTATTTCAAAAGTATTATGATAACTATTTATAAAGTACTTTTAAATAATACAGGCATCTCATAAAAGACCGATTGTTCTAACAATTATCCGTAACATCGCATGCTGTTATGTATTTATCATGTAAAAATGATAAATACAAGTTTCATTGAATTCGTTTGACGTGAATTAATACAAGTTTAATGTAATCAATCATGTATACTAACTGCTCTTCCTTTCGTTTAGCATTATGTTAGTGATTGTTCATTCGTAATCTATTCTAAAATTGTTTAGAATTCAAAGGGGATGCATGTATCACAGAGAAAATTCATTAAAAGAGAAAGAGAGACGAAAACATGTGTACAATTGTAAGAACAGAACAACAGAGGAAGAAGTCGAGCTCACGGCCGAGGTCAATACCTCATTCTCTTGAGCGTTACGTGAAACAACGACGACTAATTAGTTAAAAAGCAAGAGCACGTTGCTTTCTAACATGTTTTTCTAGGCACGAGCCTTATCTCTCGATCGATAAATTCAAACAATGATATATTGTCTGTGTGTCAATTAGTAAATATATAGAAAGTGTTTTTTTTTTACCGAAAAACTTATATAACAAGAACATTCATTTCAATTCACACCAATTTTGTTAAAGAAATTTCACATTTTTGTTGTTGTTGTTGTTGTTCGTTATTCTTTACAATTAAAATGCTTTATTCTATACTCGATAAATTGTTTTATCATGCTAATGCTACCAATAATCTTCCAGAATGATATTTTGTAAAATTAATTGTAATTCTAATTGTAAATGTAAATTAATAGCAAATTATAGAATTGTTATTTTTTCTGTTAACTTTCCCTACGTTACAGTCAAGTACGAAGGATGTTTTCTCTTTAATTGTTTTTTTCTTGAATTTATTATAAACTTTTACTGATTAGTTAATTAGGGTATTTCTCTCTATACTTTCATTGGATATTTTCCTATTGTTAATTATTTTTTGTTGAAGCATAATGGAAAGAAAGGAAAATAACGTTACCGATATTGACGAGTTTAACGCCATCCGCCTCTATGGCCTGTAAAGCCGTCGAAACATTTTCAAGATGATGATGCTGATTCGCCGGCCTTGGATTCCATCGTGGTAAACGTCTTTTAGTAAGAACTTCAACGAGAACACAAAGACGTGTACCATCTCTAAAATCTTCGGCGAGATCCAAAACAGGACCGCCACTTACATCGGCAGCATGCTTTAAGTGCTCGTTCACCCAATTTCTAAATGTATTCGCTTGAATCTCAACCCACAAGTCCTCATGACCTTTAATTGGCATGCCCTTCGCGGCTGTGCCCTCCGCTGATCGAGCTACCAGGCCCACTAGTTGTTCTGGTCGTAACTGCTCGGTCGACTGCATTCTTATTCCTTCAAGGAGACAATATTGTCTCGTTACTTACTCTTCATTATTTATATTAATTAAAGTAGGTTTAATTCTATTTAAATCTTCTTCTTCAATTATTTCATTTTTTTTTTTGGTGGTTCAAAAAGTCATTTCAAATAATGACATTAATTGATGCAAATCGGCGAATAACAACATGTGAGATCGATGAGAGGCGTTACATTTATCAAATTCAACTATTTATGACCACTTGAAAGGTTTAGGTTTAACCTCGAAACAAAAATTATCTTTATTTTTACAAAAGAAAAACGCAACGACTTTCCGAACCACCTAATAGTATTAGGTCTATCTGAAAGTTCTGTTCATTTTCAGAATAAAACAAAAGTAATCAATCTTTAATTGACTAATATTTATCAATTATCCTTAGAGACGAAAAATTGAAACGGTGTTTGTCAAAATGGACAAAACTTTTCGATAAATCTAATTTGTATTATTAAATGTATGGCTGTGGTAATTGCCAAAAAAATGAACTATGAGTTATATATTATAAATATAAATAATAAAATATACATATGCATGTAATTCCTAAATTAAAAAAAAAGTAAATGTATATTGTATCGATTTTTCGATTCTAAATTTTTATATTATAACGATTTCAAATCGCAGAATGACCTAGTCTTGATGATTATTTTTAAAACATGCTACGCAAGAGAACGCAGGAAGTTACGATGAAAGGCAAACGTTTCCAACGACATTTAAAATCATTCCAATAGAATAAAAGAACAAATGAAAGAGAAATAGAGAGAGAGAATCGTAAGGTAGTTTGTAATAAATGAGACATGACATTTTTAATTTGCAACGTGAATATAACTATTTACTTAGTTTAGAAATGACAAAATGTGACATCATCAATGTTAAGCTTGAAACCTCGTTTGTCCGGCGGCCACGCTTACGTCATCACGCAAAAATTGTATCCACATAATACGAGTGTTTGACGTTATAAAAAAAAAAAACAAAAAAAAAAAAAAGAAAAAAAACGAACAAGACATAACCTTTTTTTTCTGTTTGTTTGTTTGTTTTTTTTTTTTACTTTTACCGGTTCATGCTTTTCTTCCAGAGAAGAAGTAGAAGAGATGACGCTGTTGTTGATGGAATTTTTGATCAAAAATATAGATAAAAGGATGAACCGAACGTGAGAATTTGCATGCACTATTGCTGCATACAACACAGACGACGACGAATAATACCCGTCTCTTATTATATACTCGACTTTCACTCACGATGTCTAATAAAATTTACGACTACTACAATTCGTATAAGATTTGTTTTTTATGATTTTTGATATTGTTTTTTAACTGATGTCGAATTTTGCATAATTTAAAGTGATTGATATTATTCGATTATATATACATCAAATATACGTATATATACTACGAAACTCTTTTACGAAGTACTACGTAAAACAATAGATGACGAATGACAGAATGCAACTGTAATGATTAATTAATGTAATCAAGTATATGAGAAATACGTTAGTCACTTGAGTATTTATTTATGAATTTTCAAAGTGTCTTAAATTATTCTTATGTTTGTTAAATAATCCAGACGAAAAGTAATGAAATATGTGATTCTAACGAATGTAATCTATTGCAATGTATTATTAATTAGAAAGTAGTAACTAAAATAGTTTAAACAGGTATTTTAATTGTTATGAAAATAATGTGATTTACGTTAATGACACGATATATTCACAATAAACACAAAACAACTACACAAAACATACGATCAATTAAAATTTCATTTCAATAAATATTCAGTATGCATTATGCATTTATATAAAAGAATAAGTGACGAAAGGATATCTTTAAGAGAAATCATTTATAAAAAGAAACAGAATTATTTGTTCTATACAGTAATACGGTACTACTGACACCCACAAATACGCACAAAATCATTGCAATATTATATCATATATTTACGTTAAAGTTGATCCTTCGATTAAATATTTCGTGTTATTGTCGATTATTAAAAGTCGTTATTCGAAAATGAGACACACGACGACAACGCCGTAGATATTTTCATTGATCGTTAACAAAATCGTTGTGATGACAAAATAAAAAAAAAAAAAGAAAAAATCAAAAAACCCGGCACCGTTTAAAACAATCTTCTTGCTTGAGTTACTTTTATTTTTGTTGTTTTCTTAAAAAAAAAAGATCGATAATCGATATGATTATTAGGTTTAATCGGAATCGATGTTGATTTCGTTGATTGTAGTAAAACGATCGAGAAACGCCATTTTTGGCATCTAGATCGCAACGAACGTCGTCGACGAACACCTTCGACGTGCGTGAGCTCACTGAAAACCAACGTAAAAAGAGACCCCTCCTCACGTCCCTTTACCTTCTTTCGTTAGATAGATACCATCGGCATTCTGGGAGCGTAAAACTGACATGGACGTTCCTAGAAAATATGTTACCTCCTTCTCCCGTTTATTTAATTATTCATTTATTATTAATCAATTTTATTTCCTTACTAATTTTGAAAAGAACAGTAAAAAAAAAAACCAATACATACATATATCTTGAATTATTGGATTTGAAAGGTATTTGTCATTTCGTGTAATTTTTTTTGTTTTAAATAAAAATAAAAATAAAAAATAATAGAAGAACTTTCAGCAATGAGATTAACTGCTTGATTCAATATAACACTATTATTACATTATTAAATTTCTTCTGGTATGAAAAATGACGTGAAGATTTTCATGATTTTATTTTTCTTCTTCTTATTATTATTTTAAATAAATCTTATGCTTTTTTTTGTACTTAACGATAAATATTTATTTAAAAGAAAGTGACATTTCGAAATACGTCACTGAAGACTTACCGTTCGTAAACGAACAAATCATTCCGCAAGGTGGTGGCACCTGTCAGATCACCGATATTTGGGTTGCATAGATTAAGGCGTTTTAAAATATACAAGGACAGTATGAATAATATAAAAATTATTAATACATGTAAAATATTATTTTCCTAATCAGGGTTATAAAACAAAGAGTCAAATATTTTAAAAGCTTATAATGAGAAAATGTTTAATTATAATATGGGTCCTATTATAATCAATACTATCAATGTAAATTAATTTTTATTATTTATGAGCATTTAAATATCATCTTTTGGTAATATTGTGAATGCACAAAGAGAAACGTAAAAAAATAAAAAATCTTTAGTAGAAAAAATTAATTCACATCGATAGGATCTTCCATGTTAATTAAATATTTTTTACGCATCTTGATAATTATCATAAATATTAATTATGATAATTCAAAAATCAAACTCTTGTTTTTTTCCACCCTATATATAACATATACATTTTTAATATTGCTAACGAATAATAATTAAAGAAACTTATTATCGATATAATTATATTTCGTAATTGATGTGTTAGAAGAGGAGATTTCAACGCTCGCATAAAAGATGTTATTTCTTGATCAAGCATCGATGTCTCCGTACGATTATCAAATCAAAAGTCAAACACAATTAAAGTCGATGTTTTTATTTATTAAATCTAATTTAAGAGTATTATAATGTAATTACGCGTTTTTTTTTATCGTACTGCATGTTTAAAGTATTCAGAAAACATACATGTAATTTTTATTGGAATAAAAATATATTTAATTAAACGGTCTTAATTCCCGTACAGTCGCTGAGTATATTTTTTATGTTTGTTTTTTTTTTTTCAATTTTATTGTAATAAAAATACATTTGTAATTTATTTACATCGAAATTTGTCCATAAACAAAATTATTGCGCAATACAAAGAGCATGCTTTAAGAGAAACAACCAAATTTTTGTAATTCAGTTTTATAAAATGATAAACATCGTTATAAATACCTATATATATATATAATTTTACTTGTTAATAAACTAAATCAAAGACTAGAAAATATAATATCTTATTTTACACATTACTATTCAATAGAAAGTAATGCAATAAGTGTAACTACGAGACTTTTTCTTATTATAAGGCAAAAATGATGATTCGTAGTTATGTTATGTTCTACAGCAGGGGTGGTCGGCAACCTTTTGAATTGGAAGAGCCAAAAATTACAATTTACAAAATTTCAAAGTTTTTCAAGAGCCACCAAATTTGTTCTTGCCAACAATAAATAGTACACTTATAAATAAAGTTTTTTGATACAATAAAAAAGAACTAATCTATTTATTCATCGGTGCCTAATCCTCGATAATTTAAAGAGCCGCAGTTTCACATCCAAAGAGCCGCATGTTGCCCATCCCCTGTTCTACAATTTTTAATCATTATCTAATAACAGGAATATTTATAGAACCAGCTACTAATACTGTGTTTCAAATTTTTGTTTATATTATAATGTGATATTTTGTATTATATTAAATTTGTGTGTTTTCATCAATACTCTTATTTGAATATAACTACAATTGTTTTGCTCTTTCTTTTTTTTTTGCAAAAATTATATTGTTCGTTAACACATTGAATGCTAGATTAATTGTACATGACTTGCCCATGGGGAGCCTACTAAGAAAAATCACGCCATAAAATGAAAGAAATGTTAAGAAAAACTCGAATTATGTGTTTATAGTTATTTTCATTTCATCTGTCACTGGTGATCCCCTGTAGCACCATAAACAAATTTACAATTAGAACTGATCATTAATAATGGCATTCAATATGTTACATTTATATTTTGTGTTTGTACAAAACTGTGTGTATATATTACCATGAAAAATTTCAATTGGAGAATGTCGAGATTCACATGATTACTTGTCAACAAATACTATTGTATATATATATATATTGATAAAAAATCAAATATTTGAGCTTACTCTTATACATTTAATATTTCTCCAATTTCGATCTTTCATGGTGGTAACATATACATACATAAAAATGTAATAATATTTTTCTACTCTGTCTATATTATTTTCATTTATCATAAATTTTTCAATATACTAATGGATATACAATACTTGTAAAATTAATGAGTTAATGATTCAACTAAATTAGATCTTTTTCCATATCATCTACTATTTCAGATATATCAGATTGTAAAAGTATACATTAACTATTTCACTTAATTACATTATTACCAAAAGTATACTGTACATTGCTTTACATATGTTACATACCAATTTATATATATATATATAATCTATCCATAATAATATATTTAAAAATGATATATGTTAATTGTGTGAAATTGTATAACAAGACAGATAGCTTATTATTGTCATAAATGTTTAGTTAACAATTTGACTAAAATTGAAATCAATCTATTTCCTGTGTAAGAAATGATGTGTCATATATATATATATAGAAATATTTTTGTTTAAATAATACAATAAAATAATATACTTATAAAAAATTATAATTACACATAGTCTTATGTTTTACGTCATTTTTTCCTTTTTTTTTTTTTGTTAACCTCTTGCGATGGCAAGAAATTCACGGTTACGCGTCTCAGAATGATCGAATGCGAATCATTTCGTGGTATGGTCAGGCAGTGTTCAGATGGTTCCAGAAGAGAATATAAAGATCAAATTACACTGATGGTAAAATTACATATGTAATATGAACACTTAATTAATTTATTTATTAATAATTTTGCAGAGTGTGATATTTTTCAAAAATCATCAATGTATCTTTCTTTTTACAATAATCGCCTGATGATGATGATGATGATGATGTGTTAAACACATCGTTGACGTTCCGAGAACAGAAACATTTCGACATTCCATCGCAAGAGGTTAATCAAATTTTTTATGAACAAATTATGCAATATTGTACATTTTTTTATTGATTAAAATTTCATTTTGTTTGATAAAATATAAAAACGAAGAAATTTCGCGCATTAGAAGAATACTACTTTGATTATCATATTGCCATTATTTATATTATTAAAACTTCATTTATTTGTTCTTTTATATGTTCTTCTCGTTACCAAATGCACAATTTAGTTGTAATCTTCAAGAAATTTATATATTTAGTTTTTTTTTCATGAAAAAGACTAAATTAGTTGTTAAAATAGATATTGATCAAGAGAACATTATAAGCATTATTGTCTCATACAACAGTTCTTACTGTATTAATATATAGTTAATAGAAAAATGAAATTTTGGAAAATTTTTTTTTTTAAATATACAAGAGTTTATCTGAATTACTGTAGCGCGAAATAAAAGATAAATAAATTTAATTAATCCTGTTATATAATTATTATATTCAAATCCTTAATATTGTATTTAAAAATTTTTTTATTAAAATTTGTCTTTCATTAATAAAACAAAGTTATATAAATCGTCAAATAGTGTGAAATACTATTAATAGTTCAGTCAGGATGAGTTTTCAATGAGTGATATTTCATTTGTTGTTTGTTTCTAGTAACAAATTAAGATAATTTTCATAATTATCTTTTTACGCTGATTCTTCAGTCGAACTTTTAAATTGGACTGTCTTCTTACATACACATATACTATTATCATCTGATTTTATACAAGTTTCCGAACAAACTTGTTGTTGTTCAATTATATTTAAATCTATATCACAAATTTTTGTTTTTTGTGGTGCTTTTTCATACTTACATATTACAGCATACATATCACCACCTAATCGTTCAGCTAACCATCGATTTTTAATAACTGCTAGTTTCAAACATTCACATTTCATTTTAGCATAAAGATTAGTATGAAGTGTACGACCCATTCCAACAATGACTATGAGATCGACGTTATGTTCGACCATTGCAAGGCACAGATCTAAATTTAATCGGCTAATAAAAGATAAGATTAAGTATAAAAGACAATTTTAAATAAATATGTTGAAAATATTCTATGGATATAATTATATAACAAATTATAAATAATATTACCTTAAATCTAAACAAGGTCCAGCTTGTCCAGTTTCCATGGCAAATAATCTGTTCTCTTTTAAAGCTTTTTTAATAACTTTAGAAATTTTCGCAGCATCTTGTAATATAACAGTTAATTCTGGATAAGTCACATCATTTAAAGCTGGCATAGAATTAGCGCATAAAATAACCTACGTAATTAATTAATCCATATTATTTTAATATAATTATATTGGATTATAATAATTAATGTAATTTAGTTGCTATTATTGTTATATAATAATAAATACGAAGTATAAAATAAATGATTTACTTTGGTTCCTCGTTGCAATAAATCACGCGTAAATGGTAGAATTCCAAGAACAATATCTACACCACTGTTATCAACAAAAATAGCTGCACATTTATGAGCAACATTATTTTGTAATCTATTTATCCATTCATCTAAATTATCCACTAACCATGGTCTACCTAAATCGAACAATATATCAATTAACAATTATTCTTACGTGTTATTTATATTAAAAATATTCAAAATACTTCTAATATCATTTGTATTTGATGAAAAATTTACCAGGTATTTTTTCTTGTGCTTCCTTAAAACCAAAATCTGTAGTTTCCATCAGAGTTGCAACATCTTTTGCACCCCAATCAAACATATTACCACTAAGAACTCCTAATATTAAAGCTCTTATCTTTTCTACTCCATCCAAGTTGTCTAATACAGTTAAACGATCTTTCAAATGTTTCAATGCCTCCTCATTTTCCTTCTTTTTTTGCTATTTATTTATTATATTAATTAAATATGAATAAATAAGAAATAATTTATAATTACTACAAATTAGAATTTAAATTAAATCAATATAACTGATAAAAGTTTAAAAACTTACATATAGGTAAGGATCTGGGAAATCAAATTCTTTCATACAATGTTCAATAGTATCCAGCAATGTTCTTACAGTAAGAATTCCATATGCACTGTATTAAAAATATATAATTAAAATAATCTTTCACGTGTAAGTTATTATAATGGTATTAATTATTAATGATAATTTTTAACTTAAATCAAAACTTACAATGGTTGCAAATTGAGATAATGCAATCTACTTATATATTTTTCTTTTAATTTAGTTGCTCTATCTTTTGCTGTAGGATTTTGGGGTTGGCTAAGAATAGCTTTTGCAACACATTTATCAACAAGTTCTTCAAAACACTGAAGCCAATAATCTCTAAATATATTCAAATATTAATAAAAACACACAAAGAAAATATTGTATACATGTAATATCATGAAATCTTACCTAGCCTCTTTATCTTCAACAAGATCTGTTGTATCTGGATTATACAATGTTGGATCTTTTAACAATGGACAGAATGTAACAGCATGTTCAATTTGATCAATTTCTAATTGTTCCACTTTAATTCCAAGATCGGAAGGTATTGAATCTTTAAAGCCAGAAGAACCAGCATAATTTTCTAACCAGCTATGTTCATCTGGCTGTTCTGCACCATATAAAAATGCACCGATTGCTCCAAGATATCCTTCATGACGTAGAAAAAGTGGTTTAACCTTTCCCTGTATAAAAAAATAAATTCAAGATAAAAGAAAATTGATTTTAACTTACACTATATCTTGTAAATAATACATATGTCTATCGTAAAGAAATTCTAACTAAACAATGAACTGTAATGGAAGTATAAAAGTTATATATTATTATTAATATTATATTTCGAACTAACATTGGACCAATACTTGATGGAATAAGAAATAGTATACATTGAAAGAGGATGATTTCGAAGAAAATAACCACCAAAATATACTTTATCCATATTATGTAAAGTTGCATACAAACTAGCTATTTGTCCGATATCATTGCTTATTGTTAACAAGAGACTTCTTGCAATATCAGCTTCTGAGAATTTTTGTTGAGCTGAAATATTTATTTTTATAACTAATTTGTACAAAACAATTTTGCTTTTTTTTTTGTGTGTGCATAGTTTAAAAAGATATAAATATTTCTTTTTTTTTATTATTATTATTACCGCGATTATTGCTATCAAACATTGCTTTTCCAAAAGATGATGCAATAAGTTCTCCTGATAATCCTTGGGAAGTATAATCACCACCATAAATATCTTTTACCAGCATATCTACATTACGATGATCTCCTCGTTCTGCAAGTTGCAGCAATTCATCAAAGTCCTAATAGATTTTTACAAAATTTCTTTTAATGTATATTTATACATAGATAGATAATCTAGATAACTTATGTTATATAGATTATAATAATGATAAAGAGTGAAATAAAACTGTGAAATAATTATAAAAATAATGATTTTTAAATTAATTGAATTTAAATTAATTAATTATAATTAAATTAAATAATTATTTAAAGAAAATATGTGTACGATTATTTGATTTCAATATATATATATATATATATATTACCTTTCCATTAGTAAGTAATGAACCTAATCCCCAAAATGTACCACCACCTGTAGCTGTACCACCAACTCTTTCGAATATTTCATCTGATTGTACCTATATATACATAATTATTATATAAATTTATTATATATTACATAATATATATATATATATATGTATATATTTATATATTGAAAACTTACTTTAAAAATACTGACTCCATTTCCAATGTTAACAAGCATATAAGGAAAAATATTTGGACCTGTTTTTCGAAATTTATATTCAGGATTTCCATGTCTTTCAAATTCAAATGCCTCACACGGTATATGTTTCAGTAAGAAATTACAACCCTTTATTAGACAGCGTACTTCATCTTCTTTGTCAACTCTAAATAAATATCTTAACTTTTGTCATAGAACTTTCACAACGATGTTAAATTGTATTTACATTTTAAAAGACATGTTCAATTAAGGTCTTAGCATTCATTTAAATGCTTACATTAAACCTAGTTTTTCCTGTAAGAGTGGTGTATATTTATAAGCTCTACCTCCAGTTACTTTGATACTTTTTCCATGAAATTGTTCAACATTTACTAAATTTTCTTTAACAAAATCCAAACAATTAGCAAAATGTCTTGTTTCAAATTTAACAAAGTGGAGTCTATTTCCTTCAAATACTTTGTATGCTCGTTCTCCTGTATTTCCCAAACCAATATTATCGTACAATGCCTTGCGATAACTAATTGTCGAATAGTATGCTATTTTGGTCAACGAAACACCTGAAATAATTAAATAAATTTAAATAATACAATATTTAATATTAAACTTTACTTTACTTTTTTTTTTTTTTTTTCAAATAAAAAACAATATCAATGTAAATAGACAAATAATACATAATAATGAACTATATATGTAGATCTTATTCTAAATTTATATACAAGCACACTCTTTTGATTATTTTTATCACAACATAACCTATATATTTATACAATTTAACGATTATTCGTATAACCAAAAAAAAAGCAAACAAACAAATATTTAATTAAAATACAAAAGTTATTATTAATTTTTTTGTAAAACTAATGACACAATACTTGGTTATTCAAATCTAACCTTTTAAAATCATCAAAACTGATAATAAAGAAATTGAATAACCAAAAGTTTTAAAATGTTAATAGATATTTAACACTTACCTATATCAATTGCAAATTTTTGTGCGTTTTTTAAATTTGCAAATACTTCAACTGCAGGTGGTAATTTAATTGATTGGGATTGATCGCCGGTAGTCTCTGCCATTTTTAGATTTAATCAAATGTTCCTCTTTTGTTTTAGTCACTCAACTCACCTTTCTAACGCATTTGACAAATAATAATACTGTACCAGCATCACGAAATATTTAGATTCTGTTCAAATTATACGTTATCATAAATCAAACATTTCTTTTTATTGTCATTTCTGAAAAAAAAAGAAAAACAAATTATTCGTTTACAAGCGCTTTCAAATATGGTGTTTTATAACGGAAAAATACTGTCAAATACAATTTCAAATTAATTATCACTTCAAAAATTGTTTTTTTTTTTGGTATGATCAATAAATTTGATTCATAATATTCATTAAAATTTCCATTTAAATGTTATAATCAAGTTTGTTCATTTATTTAATTCAAATATTATAGAATTGATTTATTAATATAACCTAATTTCATCATATATGCGTGAAAATTGAAAACAAATTCAATGTCATTATATTTATTTATATAAAATTGTATATTTATACGTTTGAATTGTTATTATATATTTCTTGATTAAATATATTGCAAAACATATGTGCAATTTAATATATAATATAGTACAACACAATTTTATAAATAAATTACATATTTGCTTATATAAAATATTAACTTGTTTAAAAATAGTTTTAAAATCAATTTAAAATACTATAATTTAATGTAGAGAAGATCTCATTTTTCTTATATCTTATCTTTACCTTATAATCTTATCTGTACGTTACAATCTTATCAGTTGATACATAGACAATTATTTGTATATACATGTATGTTACCACATATTCAATGCGTTAATTAGCATAAATAAATAAATGAAATTATATTCATAATTTGCATTTATTGAACATTAATAATATATATATATAAACATTAGTAATATCAATTATTTTTGTATTACTGATTTGAACGCTATTTTTTAAACGTTAAAAATCAAAATTGTACATCTATATATGTACACTATATATTTATAAATTTTTTTTTTGTTTCATAATATTTATGTACATTTATAACAATTTACATCGATTTACTTAAAACTTATTTATTTTAAATCATTATTTACAAACTTACCTAAGGAAAGATTTGTTTGTAATTCAAATGAAATATGTTCAATGTAATTTGTTTGAAAATAAAAACATTTAAATTTGACTTTTCATTTTTCATAATTTTTGTAGCTCCTAATAGTATCTCGTAGAATTAATTCTATTATAATTATAATAAAAAAAACATATAAATACAACAATAAATATACAATAATATTCCTGATGAAAAACCCTGTTAAAATATATGTTTCATTATTTCATTGTTTATAGAATCAAATTTTTTTTTTTTTTTTTTTTTAAGAAACTCTGATATTTTTGTGTCCTGATAATAATGGAGCAGTTAAAATAAGTTTATTATTCTGTAATAAATTATATGAACCATATGTACAATATTTATACGATACAAATGGTATATAAAATGCTCTAAAGAAAGAATGTGATCTGTAAAAAGAGAGAAATTAAAATACACAAGATACATATATTAATTGATATAAAACAATTACATAATAAATGTTATTTAAATATATACTTACTTGGATGTATCGAGAAATTTGGAAGATTTTAATACAACAAATTGATTAGACATTTTAGAATAATTTGGTTCTAAATCTGTTTCTGTACCAATATCAAGATCTAATAGAAAATGGCACTTTTCTACTGATATCTGAAAGTAATATGTGTATAAATATATCTTAATATCTTCTAATGAAAATGAAAGTATGGTGGGTGATTGGTCAATCAACATAATCCATTTCCAAAAAGATGTTCATTGTCCAATCTAATTGTTATACAATCACCCACTGTATAATGTTTTATTTATAAACACATAAATAAAGACTTACATAACGAGATGGTTCTTCTTTATTTAAATCATTAAAATGTGGCTGAATGATGCTTGTTGCATTTTCATGATCCAAATAAGGTTGAGGTAATTCTCCTTTAAATTCCGATCTCAAATACTGAAGTTTCCAACTAGAAAAAGATTTATTTGATTACATAAACAAAATAACAAGAAGTAAATATTTTTATTTTATTTATATAACTTACTTATTTGATGGGAAAAAGAAACTGCTTGGAAAACGATGCCATTCTTTACCAACGCAAAAATTGATATTGCCATCACTTGATATTTCTCCTTCTGATCCAAGTTTATTAGTTTCAATCATTATTTCCATTGGAGCATAATATCCTAGATAAAAATATAATATAATATTATTAATGAATTATATTTGATGTTGCTTAATATTTTATAATAATTCTATTTTGATACTGTACCCTTATATAAAGCAAGAGTTCTAGATAAACCAAAAAGACCGCAGACAATGATGGCTATAGTCATGATATGAGTTGTGTATTGAGAATAATGACATCCAATGTGTAATGGACAGAATTTTGTTCTGATAAAAAAATATAACTTTTGCAAAACATCCACTGATATTGCACCGGTTAAACAAATCATTGGATATACAGGGAATAAAAATCTTTCTTCCTGTAAAGATGATACCATAAAAAAAAAGTACATATATTAAATTAAAATAATATTAATTATTAATACCTTATGAGATTGTAGAAAGAACACTAAGAACCAAAGATACAATGGTGCCAACGAATACCAATAGGGTAAGCATAAACGTTCTCTTGGTTTAGCTGGTATCACAAGCCAAACTAAAAACTATTAGAATTATTAAAATTCTGTTTATAAAATAAATGTTCTATCTACTATATAATATTTTTGGGAACCTTACTAATCCAAATGGAGCAATTAATGCGCCAATAAAGATAAAGTTAAAATTTAAAAATCCATTGGCGATGTAATAACTAAATGGTTCTGTGCCATAAATATCAGGTCCATGATTAGTGAAAACATTATACATTATGATGTTTAATGGTGCAAGAACAAATCTGCCATAGTAGATTGAATCAATCCAAATCATTGGTGCTAATATTACAAATGCAGAAATAATGACCCATTTTATAAATTTGCTCCATTCTTGTCTATGGAATAACATTTCTATGGCAATTGGTAATCTAGATATTACAATATTAATTTTATTGCAATTCGAAGATGTGTATTAAATATACAATATTTGATTCATATATAATTTATCAAAAATAAATTAGATATACCCAAGTAATGATGCGAATGGCCATCCTAATAAAGAAGATATAGCAGTGGCAAAAATGGCAAATTCATATTGCCGACCATACCAAGCTGCTATAGCAACTGTACTTAAGTACCTATAACATTATTACATAATTTATTTAAAAAAAAAGAACTTTGTTATTTGAAGAACATTACTTTATACTTACATTGAAAATGATGATGGTAAAAAAGCAGAACTGGATACGTACATTCCTGAACTAAGGATAAGAAAGACAAGCGTAAGTCTTGCAATATGAACTCCAAATTCACGGCATACATTTCTACAAATATAAATGCATAGTGTATTAAAAAAGATCATTGTTAGACATATTTTATTTTACAAGATATACATACTTGTAAAAATATACTTCAGATAATGCACAGCCCACAGATAAGAGACATCGTATGAAGTAAAATATTAAAACTGGATTTGGTTCTAATAAATAATGATAGAGTTTTGCTGGTACCATATGTATTAACAAATAAGTATATGATCTCAATGCATATTCAGGACTATATTCCCATGTTTGTTCACCAGTTCCATAAAGCAAATAATGACTCTAAAGTGTAACGATTCTAATTTACTATTGTATAATCATAATATTATAAATTTGCTTATACGTTTAAATACATACTGGTTCCCAATAATTATAAGTCTCATCGCAGTCTGTTATATGACACCATATAGCTGAACAAAATCTGGCTGATAAAATTAATTTAAATGCTGTATCTACTCCTGGATACACAAGTCCGATGTCTGATTCTTCTGATCTATAAAATAAAAATTAAAATATATATATACAAATTGATATACTTTAATATGAATTAAAATAAACATATTCCTATGCTTATTAATTCATTGTCAAGAGTAATAATAACACTTACATTTATTAACAATGTATTTAAGATTCTATATATGTTTCAATAATGAAAAAAGAAATGTATTATTGTAAAAATGACAAATAAGGTTAGCCGGCAAAATTTGGAATATATCTGACATATGAAAGAAACATTCTTTGATAAACATCTTTATTGACTTTAAGTAAATGAATAAAATGTCAAAGATACTCACTTTGAAAATCTCCTGCCATTGATCTTTCTTAAATCTTTTTTGGAATAGAACAATTGTCGTTGACGTGGATTAGGTGCCATTATTATGCACACCATATAATAACTTATCAATTTATTTACGATTACCCATATCAATATATGTATATATGTTTTTAAAGACTGTCACTATCTTTCACTTGAAGCGTATGCGACTTCAACGACATATACGGACAAAACATGAACTAACAGAATGAAAGCAGCATCCCCACCATTTATCTATAGTATCGGTGTATAAACTTGTGTAGGTCAAACTTCTCTACGTTTGTGTGAGCTAGTGTATTAGTGTTAGTAAGCTGAACTCACACACGCACGCAACGACAACACACTAATAGTGATGAATATTAACAGTATTCAAATCATTGCATTTTTCTGTTTTAAATGTTAACATAAATGACATTATATATATTTTGATTATATTAAACAAGTTATATATTAAATTAATTATTGATATAAACATTCAAATAAACCATGCCTGTGTTTCAAGAATCTTGCGCTGAGGTAAATAATAATTATATTTCATTGAGGTTATTATATACATATTACACATTTGTAATTAAATATTAACATAAATATTATTTTCTGTGTTTTCAGCAAATTCAAGCACAAACTATTATTATAATTCATCCTGGTTCAATGTATCTTCGTATGGGTCGTGCTTCTGATTTAAATCCTTGTACTCTATTAAATGCAGTTGCTAGAAGACGATTACCAGGTGGTGTTGAATATAAGGATAGTTTTTTACCAGCTCTTGTTCCTCGAGTAAGCTAGTTTATTAATTATTTTGATTATTAATTATACAAATTAATAAAAATAATCTTTAATTGTTTCTATTAGACAAAAGAATTAACACAAACAATGGAAGAATCACGTCTTCACGTTTCTCATACATTGCAATCTTGTTTACAATCAGATGGTAGAAGAAGATATGCTACACCACCCCAACAAATAGCAGCTTTTAATCGTAGATCCAATCCAGAAGTATTATCCCCATCCAAAACTGAATGGATAAAGACGGATAAGGATATCATTGTGGGTGACGATATACTTTCTTTAAATCCAGATGATCATTTTAATATACATTTTCCATATAAAAGAGGTGAACTTAATGTTCATTCTGGACCTGGTGGAAGTTTAAAAGCAGTTATGGCTGATCTAAAAACAATCTGGGAATACGTACTTACCGACAAAATGAACATACCATTAAGAGATTTAAAACATTATCGAGCAGTACTTGTAATACCAGACATTTACAATAGACAATATTTAAGAGAATTAACCACATTGATGCTTTGTGAAATTGGTTTCGGAGCCTGCTTTCTTTTACAAGTTTGTTACAATAAAGATAAGATATTATAATTATAAATTTATAAGGGATTATTTAAATAATGATTCTTTTTATATGATCTTTATTAGGATCACGTAGCAGCTACATTTGGAGCAGGTCTAGGCTATGCATGTGTTGTAGATGTCGGTGATCAGAAAACATCTGTCTCTTGCGTTGAAGATGGAATTTCTCATAGACATACACGTGTACGTATGGATTATGGTGGTGGAGATATAACTCTTACATTTCTTTGGTTGCTTCAAAAGTGCGCATTCCCATACAAGTCTTGCGATCCATTTGATAAACTGGATGCATTACTTTTAAATCAATTGAAGAAAGATTTTTGTCATGTCGATTTAAATATTTGCGGATCTCAAGAAAAAACATTCATCGTCAGGAAACCTAAAAGGCAAACAGAGAAGTATACCTTGCAAGTAATATTTTATTTCTACATTGTATTAATTTATTAATCATGTGTTATATTAAACAGATATATGAATATATTTATATTTACAGGTTGGAGATGAATGTTTGGTAGCACCTTTAAGTTTATTTCAACCAGAATTGTTTAAAGTTACTGGTACGCATAATGTACATATTCAGAGACGATCTATGGGTGATCCGGAAGATCCTCACGATGAAAATTACTTGCGAGAAACGAGTGTAAAAATATTTATATTTATATATATATATATACATTTATTTATATTGTATGTAATGATATGTTAATATAACTTTATAGAGAAGAAGTATGAAAGAAAATTTAGAACAAGCATTAGAAATGCAAGAAGAAGTGGTTGCACCAGCCGCTGTAGGTGAAGAAGAAGTTAACGTAGATGCCATAGATACTGCTCCAATTGCTTTATCAAATCGAGATGTCGATGCAAGAGATTTTTTAGTTGGTCCTCAACAACTTCTTGGACTCGATCATGCTATATTGCAAAGTATTGATCGTTGTCGTACGTAAAAAATTGAATTTACATTTTAAAGTAAGATATACATTTTGTTGTTGTTGTAAGATTATTTACAAATAAATATTTTTCTCTACAGCTTCGGAAGATTTAAAAAGAAAAATGTCTAGTTGCATTCTTGTTGTTGGATCTGGAATGAAATTTCAAGGAATTGGAATGTGGCTTCACAATCGTATATCGCTTCAAATTCCTTATATGTACAGAACTGGTAATTATTCATTTGAGTATTAATGTTTTTCTTATTTATTTATCATAAAAAATATATTATTACTAATAATGTATAATTAATAACTTTAGAAACATTAGATATCATTACACAACCAAAAGAAATGGATCCAGGAATAACCACATGGAAAGGTGCTGCAATTTTAAGTTGTCTGGAATCTGCATTAGAATTATGGATTGGCAGACAAGAATGGGAACGTTTTGGAGTAAGAATACTAAGAGAAAGAGCTCCTTTTCTATGGTAGATTAATGGTAATTTCATTTGTAATTATATTTAAATGTTTTTTTTTTTTTTTTTTTTTTATTTGTTTCATATGTATATTTATTATTTTGTATTCGTCTCTATTCTCTTAGACAAAAAATATTGTATAAAAAGTAATAATACGTAAGATAAATTTTCATTATTTCATAACAAGTCATTCATTTTAATTTTATTTTTATCATTAGGATGATACATAACAATATCTGCTTCCACTAAATATTTAACGCAATCTAATATTTCTGGTCTCATATCCACATAAATATCATCACCGCCTTTTGCATACGCCATTACCAATTCCTTAACATAATATAATTTGTTATATTTTTATATAATAAAATAATTTTTTTCAAGATAACAGAAATATTATGTTACTTACTGACAGAATATTAGAGAAGTTTTTATTTTGTGGAAATAATAAGTCCACTAATTCACGCTATAAATGAATAAAAAGAAGAAACAAAAAAGAAAGTAAATACAATCAACATAAATCAATTAAAACAAAATTGATGAAAGAAATGATGATGATACTTACTAAATCTTGTTTAGCTTCTTTAAATAATTTTTTACTCATTCGTAATTCTTGTTCATACGTATTATTCTCGAGTAATTGTACAGTAGTTAAATACTTTTCACGCATCTTATTAAAATCGTTCCTTTTATTTTCTAAACTGCAATATTAATAAAAAAAAAAAAAAAAAATGATTAAAACCATATATATTAATCTTATTTATTATTTAATCTAATTTCATACTAATTAATATCCTTTTCGATGTTGTGCAATTCTTCAATCGTTTTGTTTAACAAACTTTTAGCATTAACGATCTCTTTTTCTAAATCATCAAGTGTATCTATATGAATATCAATTGTATTAGGTATAGGATAATTTTTAGGAGGTTTATTAGGAATATATTTCCATATACTATTAGCCAACGTGCGTTGTTTCGTTATCACTTCATCTGATGTGCATGATGTTTTCAAAGCACTAATTTTGTTATGTTTTATCTCAATTGTTAAATCATCAATTTCTTTACACAAACATTGTTTCAAATCTGTTAAATCTTCATACGTATCTTGTAAAGTATACTCCACATTTGTATCCTAAAAAAATAGTTTCTAATTTTATATTATTTTCAATCCTACTTGCAATTAATAAAACTTAAAAAAGAAAAGAAAAAGAACATACGTATCAAAGAAATAAATTCATTTAATAAAATAAAATAGTAAACATAACTTATATTGTTGTATAGGTTATATAGTTAACATTTTAAAAATATTGTTAAAAATATTATCACAGATAAATTGAATTATTAAATAAAATTATATTTACCATTATTTTATTAATAATTTTTTTCTAAATAACAACAAATAAACACTTATAAACACAACAGAAAAGTTTGATGTTAACTAATAATACAGAAAAATATTTTGAAATATAAATACGATAGTAATTCCTGTGTTAACCTGCAGATGTCTCTGTTTGTCTTTCCCCCTCTTTCTCTCTCTCTCTCTCTCTCTCTCTCTCTCTTTAACTATAAAAAAAAAAGAAAAGAAAAGACAAAAATACAATTCTAAACGTGACGGATACTTACATACATTGGATTTATGTAACGGGAACATCAAACATAAATAAGAAGAATAAATAATATTATATTTTATTATACAATGCTATAAACACTGTAGAAATTTGAATATATTATTAAAAGTCGTAACACGTCAAAATTTAAATATCTGTATTTTGTCCATGTTATTTTCCATCAAAGTACTATATATTGTATAAAAAAATATTCAAAGTGAATTAAAAAAAAACGCTCGTAGAAATTGATACAAAATCTATGCAACAATAAAATATTTGACTATGACAGAAAACGTAAATAAATTGGGTGATTATTTTGAACGTTCACTTAAAAACACTACAAAATCCAATGTAAGACAAAAATTATTGTATCTATCAATTGTTTACTTACTTATTTATTTATTTAGTAAAAAAAAAATAATGTTTCTGCATAGGTTTTAGAATGTCGTGTTTGCGAAGAGGTTTTTACTGTCGATGGTATAAAGGTGCCACGATTGTTGCATTGCGGTCATACAGTATGTCATTCGTGTTTATTACGATTAAGACCATGCATGTTAAATCAACAATTCCTTCTCTGCCCATTCGACAGACAACCAACTGAAATAGATAAAACTGGTATTCTTAGTCTAAAGAAAAATTTTGCGTTGATTGAACTGTTAGAAAAGTTGGAACAGTCTAACAATGATAAAGCTTTTATGTTGGAAAGAGAAAGACTTCAATCGAATCAACCTTGCGACGAAGATGAAAGTCATATGGCTGTACTGTATTGTACAGTATGTACTACTCATTTATGTGAAACTTGTGATGCTACTACTCATTCATCAAGAACGCTTGGTAAACATAGGCGTGTACCTTTATCAGAAAAACCACGTGAAAAACCTAAATGTCCGATACACTCAACGCACATAGCCAATTTCACTTGTACTCAACAAGGCTGTTACAATTCCTTGATGTGTTACTTGTGCAAAGATTATGGTCGACACAGTACACATAAGGTAAATGTTTCTTCTTCGTCTTATAGGTCCCTCTTTTTGACATTTTACCTGTAATTCAAATTATAGTCATCATTGGTCGAAGTGGAAGCCAAGAATATAAGAAAATCAGTAATAGCGGCACTACAAAAGATGACTCAATTTATGGAGAGTATGAGAGATACAGCACAGAAAATAGGTATCTCGAATAATAATACTTTCTTATTTTATTTCTAACCGATAGAAAATATTTCATTCTTTAATACTCTGTTTATTTTAGAAACTGTCATACAAGAATTAGAAGGCTGGGCAATTGAAGATGCAAGACAACGAGTACGTCAACACTTTGAAGAACTAAGAGCATTATTAGCAGAACAAGAAAAGACTGCATTAACGTGTATAGATACAGAGACGCGAAGTAGATTATGTGCTTTAAGACAACAACAAAAAGATTTGACAGTAACGAGATCGCAAGTGGCTGGTGTATGTATTCAATGTGAAAGCATTTTAGATTCTGAAGATTGGAAATTATTGAGCAGTGCGGAAAAAGTTAAAGAAGTTTTAGCCACGTTAGAAAAGCAACAGCAACATTATGCTCAATTAGGGCCTGATTTTCTCAAACCTGAATCATCTATACCTATTATATTTAGCAGGGTTTGTACATTTTTATATTATGTATATTTATAATAATATATTATATATTAAAATGTTCTCTCTTGACAGGACAATCGTGTACATATAGGTACAAAAATTGATATGAGAGCAGTGATCTTAGGTTTGGACGGTGCAGGAAAAACTAGTATACTTTCTGCAATGAGAGGCATTACTCTTTCAGCACCTCCTATTTCAACAATTGGATTTAACGTAGAAAGTATGGAATACGAAAACCTTGTATTCACACTTTGGGATGTTGGCGGTCAAAATAAATTCAGACCTTTGTGGAAACATTATTATCATAAAACGCAAGCTGTTATTTTTGTGGTTGATGCTAGCGATAGATCTCGCTTTGAAGAAGCTCAAAATGAATTGTCTAAAATAGTCAATGAAAAAGAACTGAAAGATGCTTTGTTTTTAATATATGCTAACAAGCAGGTAGAATATTTAAATGCATATTTCACAAATATCTGTATACTGTATATACAATGAAAAGTATTCATTTCAATTATTTTTATTTGCAAAATATATTTTACTCATTTAGGATTTACCAAATTGTGCAAGTGTAGAAGAATTGACAGATATTCTGTGTTTACAAAAGCTTTGTTGTGGACGAGCTTGGCATATTCAAGGATCATCTGTAATTACGAACATTAGTGGAGCTACGCAAGGTCTTGACTGGTTAACTCAACAACTTGGAGCGCATGAGACATTATATACCATACCTATAACATCATGATTGTTATTGACTGTAATTTAATTCAATTCTACAATTTTTAAAATAATAAGGTATTATTATTCATTAGAAACAAAATTATAACTCAAAAATATTGCTCCATTTAAATTTAAATATAGATATTTATATAATCTCTTAAAATATATATATATATGATAAAAACGATATAAGAAATAAAATAAAAAGAACGTGATAATATAGATATATATATATATGTATATATTTATTATAATTTGTGACATAAAATTTCCATGACAACATAACAAACAATTTTTAAGAATAAATAGTCGAATCACATCTAGAAAAGTCTTATTTATTCGTTTTTTATTACATGGTTATTGGTTGTTGGTTGCTTTTGATACATAATCATACCAAATATCATTCAGTCATGTTTGCACACACCCAACACTCTTACCTTTAAAGGGAGCGAGTTTTATTATGCGTACACTGTACGTAAATGAAATAATATATATATATGTATATATATATAATATAGCATCGTTAAATTACATCTCAATTACTTTTAATGTATATAAAAACACTTGACAAACAAAAACGGAACAACTTAGTGTCTTTTATGGAGCTGTGCCGTTGATGGACACGAGAGACAAATATACGAATTTCTATTTCACCGTTTTTTTTCTTTTCTTTTTTTTTTTTTTTCTTAAGTACAGTGTACCTTAGGCAACACAGCACTGACTACTTGCACAATTAACGAAATACTTCACAATTTTTATAGAGACCAAAAGCTTTTCAACTTTAATGTCATCACAAAAATCATCCTTCGATGTGTTCTAAGATGTAATGGGAAGTTTCGTCTGATTAGAAGAATGAAGTATAAATGATTGAAGAGCACTCAATTAATTGCGTTAAGAAAATTTTGGTTTAAGAATAATTTTGTGCCCATGGGAGAGTTAGTGCGTGTCGCAGCCACACAGCTCCTGGAATACAGTCTATCTTTGTGCCCATTGACACAAATATTTACAATTCGTCATGTTCCTGAAAATAAAATAATTGTTTAATTCATTTAAATAATAGAAATAATGATAAATGATACAATACAAATAATATTTTCAGTAACGAGGAATTCCACCTTTTTATCTTTCAGGTAATCGAGAAACGGTTTTTTTCATCATATATATGTGTAATATATTTACAATTAGACACAAATAAAAAATTATTTGTGATCAAATGTTTCAAATGTTAATAATATTATTTTCTATTACATACCTCTACATCTGGAACGGTATTTTCTTCCTCATCGGCATCTTCGTCTTCATCTTCATCTTTGTTATCCTCAGATTCCTTACTTTCTTTTTCTCTCTGTTTCCTTTCTTCTTCATCTAATGCTTCTTTCATTTTCTTTTCTCCTTCCTATAATATACATGGATAAACATTTTTTTAATTACAAGTACAAGAAATTAGAATTTGCTTAATCAATGATACATGTTGAATTCAGTAACGAGGAATTCCAATTAATTGTCCTTCATTTAAAATCAGAGTTATAAACAAGTTCATCATAAATTACTCTCATATTTAATAATGAAATAATATAGTTAGCATATTACTTACAAAAGTTGGTTTCCAAACTTCTTCACCAAATTTACGAGCTACTTCCACATCATCCGTGATCAACACGTTATCGAAAATCGTACCAGATTTGACTTGCCATAAATCAAATCCAATACTACATATTTCATTTCTTAGGTACAATGAAGGATCAGCGGTATATTCTGGGTTATCGATTTCAGGATGAACCCAAGGTCCTTCGTAATTAGGATTGTCAATTTGTTTAGGCTTCCATTCGCCTTTATATTCAGGATTATCAATCATTGGAGCTTCCCATTCTCCATCCATTTCATCGTCCCAATCTTTTGGTTTGGTAGCTTCTGGGTCAGGAATATGTTCAGGCTTGTCCCAATCTTCTGGTTTAGTGTCATTAGGATCTGGAATAGTAGGCTTATCGTCCCAATTTTCAGGTTTGCTTTGTGATGGATCTTTGATTTTCTTTGGTGGCAAGAAATCCCAGTCAGCTTCCAATTCTCCAGATTCTACTTCTTCATTATCAATAAGAACCTAATATAAAATATAATAATACAGTAAGACCCCGTTTAACGAGGCTATGCTTATGCTAAGCTCTGTTTCATTTGCACACATATACAACACAAGTATCAATACAATGTGCGATTTATGGGAACCCCAATACTACCACCTAATACTGAAACAGCGTTAAGTGGGGTCTTACTGTACATGAAATATGAATTAGTTCATAAAATCCAACAAAAAAAGAACGTTATATGAAAAATAATATTTTATATAATAATAATATGTTGACCTTTGCTATATAAATACGATAAGCAATAAAAAAACTTATCCATAATAATTTAGCAAGATAATCTTTTCTCTTCGAGATCCTGTAGCACCCATCCTTTACTATTTATCAAGAATTTGTGACTCTAGGCTCGATTCTTATATATACATACACATAAATTACGACTTATAATTACCTTGTAGGTATTGTCAGGTTTAACAATTAATGTGTACAAATGCGTGTAGACATCATCCTTGCATCGAATATCTTTGTTAATCAACAAATTCTTTCCTTTGTAACTGAAGATGACATGCACTTTCTTTGTGCCCGCTCCACAAATATCAGGTCCTATATAAAAGTATTTTGGACTGATATAAAAAAATAAGATGAGAAATCCATATATATATATAGACATATACATAAATAAATAAATAAATAAATAAAAAAAGAAAATAATATTTAAAAAATACAAATGTATCAACTTAAGGTGACTGGAATACCACAGTGGTATGCCAGGGCATTACGAAGACCATTTTACTTTTCGAGTTCCTATAGCACTTGCCATCCAAATTATAGACTGACCAGTGACTCTTAGGCTCGATTTAAAAAAAAAATTATTATTGAATTCTTACCGAACATAATTTCATAAGGAGTTTCTCCATGCATATCTTTTTGATCCAATTTGCAATCAAATACTTTAACGTATCCTCCACCACAATCGATACTCTGTTCATGTTTAACCGTAAATTGAATAACGAGATCTTTATCTTTATTACTGAACGGTGTAAATTTTCTGCTTAAAGCATAAAACCTAGCATCCTGCGAAGTTTGGATACCTATAATAAACAAATATTTTTATCTAATTACTTACATTTGCACAATTTTAATCATTGAATATTTAATATGGTACACAATATCAAAGAAACACGAAATAATAGTTTGAAAAATATACCTTTATCATTTTCTGGATCGTTCCAAAATTTTCCATGACTTAAGACAAATTTTCCAAATTCTTTTCCTGGATGTTCGGAGTATACCCAATTCTTTTCCCACGAATCTATACATGTAAAATTAATAACATTATATAATAAAAAAAAAAAAAAAAGTCACATCGAACAAACAATACAAATTTTTCCCAAAATTCCAATATACTTTGTAGTAGTTATTAGAAGAGATGTATAAAGCTAATTTGATTTGAATTTTCAATTTATATATTTTTGTTCATTCTTTTTAGAAATAAATGATTAAATGTTTATTAGACATTTAGAAATCGATTAAATAATTATGAACAAAATAACAGTTGCGATTGTGAACTTGAAACACACCATTTGCCACGAGGCAATTTTCTACAAGAATGATATTCATCTAAATGATATATGTGTATGTGACTAATACACAGAGACACACGTATGCATAATATATGTATACGTGTATATCTAGTCATATGGAGTATTAAAATCTATCTTATCGTAGGAAGATCAATTAGATCATTAATTATGCATGAATATATGTACGTGAGGAGTTAAAAAAGCACCTCATGGAAGGGAAAGTACGAATAATTCGTTCTCGCGTCAATTAAGGGAAAAAGATGTGCTCGTTTTTGTCTCATCCCGGTGCGGAGTGAGAGAGATAAGTACATGGCGTAAGTCGACATAAGGCCGGTAATTTAAAGCTTAAAACAATAAATTGTAATAAGAAAAGTTAGCAGGGTGTGGTTCCAGTTGAGAAACGATGCAAAAATGGTGGATGTTGATTTTTCAGGGCTCTACTTAAAGAAAATGCACTCTTAAATGTAATGACAAAAAAAAGATGCAAGATAATGAAAAAAAAAAAACTAGAAAGGAGTTTCTTTTTTTTCTTTTCTTTCTTTTTTCTCGAAGTTTCTTGACTTTCTTCTTTCTTTCTTTTTTCTTTCTCTTTTTTTTTTTTTTTTAAATTAGAATGAAATATCGTTTGTACGTTAAACTCACCATCAGTGAACTTTTCCTCGAAGTAGACTTCCGCAGTGACGAAGGAAATCGTCAGGACGAAAAGAAAAGAGCAAAGTTGTCGCATTTTTAGACGCCGAAACGAAATAGTACGTTCGACGAAGACGTTTACTTCACAACGATCTACCCGATAATGCCTGTACGACGGATGTGGTTGGTAAGTTTAGCACTCGCCGAGATAGACAGATGGAGAACGGTGATTGGCGGGAACCTCTCGACCAATTGGCTCCGACCACGCTCGAGCGATCGTAGTACCCCTACCGTTATCAACGAACGTAGGAACTACTGTACTACCAATAGTTTTTCCTTATCCGTTGTCGATACAACAGAATGACTTTTACATTTTAAATCATCATAATTATAATTATTAATTTATAAATAATTTATATATATATATTATAATTATTTATTTTTTAACTATCGAATAATTTTGTTACTCGTTTATTTCTTTACTTTTTACTTATTAAAATGAATATTATTTTTACATGGAAACAGGAAATACGTGTAAGGAAAGCATTGATTGGTTCTTTCGAAGGCGCCTATTTTGTTTCAAATTAAATTCAAATGTATACATTTGACTATTAAAAGTTATAAATATTAACATTGTGAAATAAGAATTGTAAACGTTTTACTTGTATTCATTAGATTGAAATTAATTTAAAAAACTAATAAATGATGCAATTAAAACATTATTACAATTATAGAAATGTAAATATCGCTATTTCAGATTATTAATTGATCATTAATTTTGAAATTAAATTATGAGAAAATATAAATATTGAAATATCGTTAAACATTCCTTATCTATTTTCTAACAAAATTATAGAATTAGAATAATATTTCTGTTGTCATTTCGAGCATAACGTGTTACCATAGTTACGTACTTGTAGAAACATTATGGCGTCAGTATTATTTTAATCGAGAAACCCTTCAAATATACAAATTTTGAAGTTGATCATACCTAATTCATTCATTTACGTATTAAATTTCTAAGTGTACTTAGAAAAAAAATGTTGCATTCCAAGGCAACTGCAGCTCTAATGCGTTTGAAGGAAATCGATAAAAAATATAAAATGAGAACGGAGGAAAGGTACGAAATGAACTCAAGTACAGAAAATGCAATAACAAGTCCATCAGTGGAAGAATATTCGATCAAAGATAAACCAAAATTAAATGATATAAAAATACCTTTAAAATCTAAACTCGATGTAAGAATGCCTAAAACGCATGTAGAAATGGAACAAGATGAGAAAGAAGAAGAAGAAGAAGAAGAAGGTACGTCACGATCTACAATAAAAGATGAAGTTTCATCGACTATAGTGGTTGATATACAAACAAAATCGGCGGAAAATATAAGCGAAGAATTGTTTAACAACGTCTCATTTTCGATGATCGAAACCAATGAGAATATTTCAACGAAATCAGAAGAAAAGGAAGTTTCTCAAACGGACCAAAATGAAAGCATTGAAATTGAAGAAAATAAAGAAGAAATACTAGAAAAAGAAGTTGAAAATATGGAAGACAAGAACAAAGAGATTATCGTTGAAAATTCATTAATTGATAGTGAATATAGTAATTCAAAAATTTTATCGGAAATAGAAGAATATGAATCGTTGCATGTTGAACAAGCGGTGAACTACGTCAATGATACTTTCGAAGAAGCATCGAGTACGACATTGTCAACGATGAAGTCTAACGATGATCTAAGAGGGACAAATAATGAGTCGTCTAATTTGGAGGAAGAGGAAGAGAAAATTGAAGATAGCATGAGATCTGGCGTAAAGAAAGTTGATATTGTATTAAACAAGGATTTTATACGTGAACGACAGGAAATAGAAAACGCAAGGTATGAGAATAATTCATTTTTATTAATTTTAAGAATAAAGAACTGCAATGTTACTTATTGATCAATCCAATTTATAATGTAAACTTTTTAATAAATTTATATTTTCTTTATATTCCAGTGAAAAACAAATTGTCGAGTTAGTACCACCTAAATTAATAGAAAATACTAGCGAATGTGAAATCGGCCTTAACAAGGAATTATCGAATTACGTTAAAACAATCGAAAGTATTAATGAAGACGTAAGCGACATAACACCCGTTCAACTGTTAAGATCATCTAAACAAATGGAAACGTCTTTTCGAAATCGTAAAAAAAAATATAAACGCCATCCAATAGCAACGAAGAATGATAACGCAACAGATTCTTCTAAAAGTGATAAATCAGAATCGTTGGCCACGTCAAAGAATAATCGTCGATCGTCAAATGTGACCTTGATAAATGATAATAAAAAAACGGATAATCTTCCTCCAAATGAAAAAATAATTCTTAAAAAGAACGAGCAAAGAAATAACGAGGATAAAAGAATAAAATTATCCGATAAAGATAAAGATTCAATTGCAATGTTTTCTATTAATGATCGTCTTCAGATGGATAATAATCTACGAGTGGTATTGATAAAATTATAAAAATAATTTATCTCCTCTTTTTCAATGTTTTCTTATTGATTTGTACGATATTTAATATTTTATTATTTTTCTCATTTCTCAGCATCAGAATAAACGGAAAAAGAAACGAATGAAATCACATGTCTTTCATAGATCCTCGAGAACTGATAAGACAACAGATTTTAACGAAGATAAATTTTCGAGATTTGATATCAAACAAATGTATCGTCTGCAGAAACAAATCTCGAAACTTGTTGCTGGACTTTGTTTTAATGATACTCCTTATGTGAAACAATTTGAACCAATTTTGTTTAAACCTCTCGAATTTCCAAATATTGCTAATTATACTCGTCCTGGTAAAGTAATTTTTTCTTTTTAAATATAATTTTTTTTAAATGCTACATATTTCAGGTTTCATTTTGTATATTTCATTATTTTTCATTTATAGATACGAGTGTTGAATTAACGAAAGAAAATCCGTATATTGAACTTTACGAGAAACTAGCTACAATAAGACACTGGCTTAAAGATCAATATAGTTTCTATCAAGTTCGTAGTAATTTGATACAGATAATTAACGAGAAATACGTTCCAATGAGCCTCGAAGACGCGAAGACGGTGAGAGAAGAATCTCTTGGTTATCATCATCTATTAATTTTCCAATTAATCTTAATATCATTATAATAAATAATTAACAAATTCTAGGTGATACGACAATTACAAAAATCACCAATCGAAACGAGATAACGATTATTCAAATACAAAATTTTCTATAGCTGAAGAAAACAAAAATCTGATTTATAAAAATAGATAGATTTAGATATTTTTTAAATAGAAAATGAATTGTATCTTTTTGTGGTATCTAGATTTCTTTTACCTATATTATTGCGTTTCACTGACAGATAATAAAGTGTCATTTGTAATAAAATAGAAGATTATAGTATAAAGTTTGACATACGTCGTCAAGTATATATATATATATATATATATATATATGTCCATATACCTATATTTCATATGACTAGATGCAAAAATTCATGGCTTTTGATGAGCTTCGATCAATGAGAGTCTACCTTTGCTAGAATTCATCGGAGCAAGCCGATATACACGTGCGTATAACGGATGCGCAATGGTCCAGTGCGTGGGGGTGATTACCGGCGTACTTCCATTGATGTGCCATAGTCACGCTCAGTTCTCTCCTTCTTCTTTAGTGTTTTACGAACCTTCTCCGTGTCGAGAGGGTTTAACGAACTTCCTCATATGACGTATCATCGATACATTTTATCAGCTTCTTTATTATTTATCTGAAATATTCAATCAATTAATACATTTTCAATTAATCGTTATTCAATAATTAACATTTTTAAGTATGTCAGTGTTATCTCATTTTGATTCGTACTAATAGCTAAACATTCAATCACATAAGAAGAAAAAGAAGAAAAAGAAGAAGAAGAAGCGCGGGCTTTCAAGATTCATCATTGTAGTACTCTTAGGTAAGTTTTTGTATCGATTAAACAATTAACATTGTTAATAAATTATAAATATTTTTTTCAAAATATTCTTTGGTGTCAGATCAAATTTTGTCGTAGTTTAATTCAATTGTTCTTGAATTTGAATTTTTTGAACGTGTTGTAAAGATAAACATCGAATCCTGAAAAAAAAAGAAACAAGTATATTATTGTTTAAATAATTTCGATTAAATATTGACACATTATATTAATATATATGTATTAATACTTAATTATTGTCTTCCTGTTTGTTTTGATAAATTGCTTCAATGCAATATAAAATGATGTCTGTTAGAAATCGTGTGTGTTGCAATGAAATTGGAGCGATCATGTTGTTGAATACATTTCAAAATCCTGACACAACATATTATCCTTCGAAGGAAATGAATCGAGGTTGATCGCGAATGACGTTTCACCTATGCAAGAAAATATTTTTTTTTTTTTTTAAAGCTCGTCTAACGTCTCATTTAAACGAGGAAATAACTTTGATATTATGTCGATTTGTAAATAAGATTCTTTAATATCCGTTTCTTGCAAATTTTGAAAAGATTTATTATGTGCTACTATACAATTCTTTTTTTACTTTTGTATACAATAGATAAGATTTATTTCTTTTTTTTTTTTTATGTACCCATTGTATAAAAGAGTTTTACGAATGTGAGATTATGACCAAAAAATATTAGATATTGTGATAGAAATTGTATTATTCAAATAATCTTGTTATTTTTCTTATAATAATATTATGTTCACACATATACGTTCTTTATTTAATTACATGGTTTTTTTTTGTTTTTTAATATCTTCATTGAACTTTCTTTGTTAAAAATAATATCATAGTACAACCTTTAGAAAAAGGTCAGGGTAATAGTTAGAGAGGTCAACCGAGTGCAACACAAGTGTTCTATGTTGGATCGATAGATCAGTCACACAGGCCGCGCGTATGCTATAATATTAATTAATTAAATCATCGGCAATTTTGATTTACTATACTTAACGGGTCATTTGCAGAACCCTACCCTTTCGATGCTTTAAGCTAATATAAGATACATCTTTTCTATCTTCTTCAATAAGAATAAACATGTTGCGTTTCTTAACTTTAACTTTTATGTACACACGTATACTTTACTTTACTTTACTTCCATAAAATAACAAAATCAACGACGTGTAATTAAAAAAAAAAAGCTCGGTTAGAACGAACAAACGATTACTCGAACTTTGATATTTACGATCCAGGATACTTGTTGTAATCGATAAATTGCGTTGAAAAAAATATTCATTATTAGAATTCCATACGATTGACCTGCATCCTTCTTCTATCTCAAGACGCGTCCATTTTATGTATTACTAATTAAAAAAAAAGAAAGAACACTTTTTCTTTTTCTAATTGATGACAGATATTTTCTTACTTCTTCATGCTGCAATCGATGAGTTGGACGATATGTATTCTATTTCACGTTTGTTTGTAATTTTCAAGCAAAAAATGTCTACATAAGCATCCTTGAATTTATTTTTCTTTACAATCTCTGCTATCTAAAAAAAAAAAAAAAATATTAAAAAGTATTTATAAATGGATACGAAGAAATAAATATTGTGTAAACATATATGGAATATTTTTATTATATTTATTTATAATTTTTATCATTTATTTCTATATATTATATTATTTTATTCCATATGTATGGAATATATGGAAATATAGTTTCTATCATTTCATATCTTCGTATTCATTTTTATATTCTTCTCAAAGTTGCAATAAAAATTCTCACAATGTGAAATAATAACAATCCATTAATAAAGTGCGTAAATATTAAAATATGAGAATACTTAATTCGTTCATTAGTAGAGTTTTACTTATCGAGTATTGTCGGATGAACTATTCAAAGCCGATTCAATTAAAGATAACATGAGAATAACTATTTTTATTGAATTTTTTTTCTCATCTCTTAGATTGAAATCAAATGAATTTTGAATTGCCCATTAATCAACACTCTCTCGACATCAATTACAGTCTCAAGTGGATTCGCAAAAAATTATCATTTTCGAAAGTGGATCTCTCGGTCCATAAAAGTTTCAAAAGCCCTAAGTTAAAATATTATAGTATGATAATCGAAGTAGTAATGGTAAATTACATCGATCCGTTGCAATAGATATATTAATGAAATATAGAACTTTGATGTTGTTTTTTTGTTGTTGTTGTTGTTGTTGTTGTTGTTTTAAAGTCCCATATCTTTTTCCACATTTTCTATGGTTTCTCTCAGATCGCTTATAAGTGAATCGGAAATTACTTGAGAACGATCAGTGATGAGTCATCACGTGTATGTCGAGGGGTTGCATTGAATAAGCGTTGATTATGTTATTGGTACGATTTAATGTTTTTTCTTCTTTTAAATGTATACTCGATATTATATCTGAAATAAGATATGTGTAAATAGAATAAATTGGAATAATTTTTATTCTTTGCAAATTTTAGAATAAGAGATGAGTTTTATTTTTTATTTTTAAAGAAAAGGTATATCGTGATATAATATATTTTGAAATATCAAATAAATTATAAAAGAGATAGGAAAAGAGAAAGAGAAAGAGAGAAAGAGAGGGAGAGAGTGACAGCAACAGCAGGATAGAAATAGTCCATGCTGGTTTCAAACATTCCTCGGGCACAAGTCGTTTTTGTTTTTTCAAAATAAAGTTACTTGTGCACTCTTTCCTTCCTTTTTGTACAGCGTCGAAGAACACAGACGACTAAAAATACATTTTACTCGATGAAAGGGAAAAATGGTCTCCTCTCATGGTTCAGGATCTCGAAGGTTGAGAAAGTTCATTGCACGTTATATATATTCAACATATATATGTATATCAACATATTATTTCTCAAACTGCACAAAGCTGTATTCTGATCTGTAAATAACAAAAAAAAAAGGAAAAAACTAGAGAAAGAGGGAAATATATTGAAAAGAGAACTATAAAGTAAAGAATATTCTTCAACGAGACAAGGCCAAAATAAAGTTTGCCAAGTCCATTTACCTAACCAGTAGTTTCTGTTTTCACTGTTCACTGAACTCAACGAAGGCATCATTGTATAGAAAGGACAATGGCTTTTCATTCAAAGTATTGACGTATAAAACAGACATATCTATTTTTCCAGTAACTACAATTACTTTATTTTAATATTTCTGTAACAATGACATTACGTGTAAAATAATTCAATTTTCAAATTTAATGTGTCTATGTAATGTAAAATATTACATTTTATTATATTTGCAATAAATTGAATTAATTTGAAAATTGGAAAATTAAACCTTTCTCTTAAAAGATATTAATGATACAATAGCGGCACACAACACACACCTAAGAAGTGCAAAGTGTTAATATATTTTTATTATTACTTTGCATTTCTATATGTATATGTATTGTGTATATATATACCACCGTCCACATAGTATTTACGCGAGACGGCGAGACGGCTTCATGCAGCGTTATAACGTGGCGGGAGAAATAGGCGGTTAAAGCGGCGCTCCCACGAGCCGGGAACCAACAACAACGATGCCGACATCTTCTGACGTTGCCGGCGTCATCGACCACCATGATCCCTCTTTAGCTTGTCTCCTCTTTCTCATTTTCTTTTTACCTCTCTTCCTCTTTCTCTTTAACTTCCCTTTTTCCTTTGTCATATTCACTGTCTCCTTCTTTGTTGCATTCACGTGTATCCATGAATAATAACACAAAAAGAGAAAGAAAGAAACACATGTACATATATATATATATATTAACAGTGAACAGAGCGTGTCAGATCATACAGAAAGGCATATAAATTCTCCTCCCTCTCAGAGAAAATTCACTGAGATTTTGGTAGTGTCACGATAATCATCTTCAAATCCAATTAATCTTCGTTATACTACCATTGTGCTTGTTACAAGTTTTAAATAAGATTAAAGCACAGACTCTTTGTTTAATTGTAAGAAGAGAATACTGACCACCGAAGCTTTGATTTTAACTGAAAAAAAAAAAAGAAAAAATCTCGAAGAGAAAATAATCATTATGTTAAAGAAGAAATGATTTCAATCACGTGACAGGAATCAGGGAACATTGTCAGACATATAATTTCATTTGATACCCCCATGATTATCATGACTTTCTTCATATGAAATGTTATTATTAGGACCGGTCATCCTGACTTTTGTTCGACCATTCGTTATTTCAATTCATGAAGAAAGATATTATTACTTTTGTATAAATGTATTTGATAGTCGATAATGCAGATCCTCGTCATCCATCCCTTTTAACTTTTATTACTAGTTCATTGTCTCTTCGAAGGTTTCATAAGTATTATTTTTTTTCTTTCATTCTTGTTTTTATCTTCGTCTTCTTCTTCTTCTTTTTCTTCTTGCTCTTCAGATTCTGTCTTCTTCCTTCCGTCAATCTTTCCTTTCTTCTGGGAGTCCCTCAGAAAGGCCTCTCGCTTTCGCACTGGATCACCTTGGTTGTTGTGTGTTACTTGACGAAGACGACGACTCTTCACCTTACTTACTTATTATTACTACCTCAGCAAGATCGAATCTCTCTCATAAAATCAATGGAAGAACGTCTTCCTTTCTTTTCCTCGCAATGAGTTACTAACGTCATCTAAAAATAACGGGAGTGGAACATCACTTACTTTCAATAGGAAAAAAAAAAAAAAAAAACTGAAAAGTAGACAAAACGAATAATGTATAATATACTTACATTGATTTTAGAATCTTCAATCTATGCACCTGCAAATGTGTGTACACATACATAAAACAGATTTAAAGAAACATTTAAAGATTGTTTCAATTGAATTACTGAGAGAAAGATAAAGAGAACATAAAACATGGCAGTTAGTTCAAGCAGCATGCGAAAGGAACGATTTTCACCATGCAACATTCGATCCTGAATATAACCCGTTTACGTCGCCCACGCAATGTTTCTAATCTCTCGATACCTTAACACACACACACACAGGGTGTTCTTTTAATTACTATTATAAACACCATAATATCATTTTATTTAATCCATATATAAAAAAAAAAAAATAAATAAATTGTATACTATACAATTTTATCTTGATCAAATATTGTTTGCACAAAAATGTATTTAGCATTTCATGAAGATATTTGATTCTACATTTTTTATTTATTCTATATGGAATCGATATCTTTGTACCAAAGGAACACCCTATGCGTATATATATATACACGATAAGTACGATACACTTCGCATAACCATGGAACCCTATTCGCTTTAATATATGTGTGTGTTTATTACGAAATCCAACCGAGTTACCCAAGATCCCAATGTGACCGGCAGTTTCTCTTTGTTCCAATGACTGCCTTCTAAATAATCAAACAAATCTGTATGTGTTCCCTTGTTGTTTTCGATGGGTACGTTTCGATGCGTTTCCGTTTGTAAAAAGAGAAAAAGAGAAAAAGATAGAGAAAGAGAGAGAGAGAGAAAATGTTCTTACGGATAAGAACTCGGTAATCCGATAAAAATCTTGAACATTTAGCAATAAAGAAATACTGTGTAAGTACTTCCGGTTGATCTTAAAGATAATTGACTTTCAGCGTGATTTTATTTTCGATGAAATATAAAATAAAATGAAAAACAAAAACAAAAACAAAGATCTTTTATGATCTCTTTATAGGGAAGATACCTTACACATCGTTCTTCTTCATCCTGTTGTCCTGAATGTTCTTACTTATACGCAGGACACAATATAAGAGGACAGGCCAACTGGAATCCAGGCGAGCAAAGACCGCCAGCTTACGTACTGCAGGTTGCATAACGGTTTCGCACAACATCCAGTATATAGTATCCGATGTCTGTGCAAAAGAAAAACATGTCTATGTGTATATATAATTCATACATATATACACATATATATATATATTTATTTCTCGGTCATATACATACACTTGTTTCGAATCACGAAAGAAAGAAAGAGAGAAAAGAAAAACAGAGAAGAATATAAAAAAAAAAACGAGTTTTTAAGTAACTTAACTTTTAAATAACGTTTATCGATCAGACGATTTTTTTCTTTCTTATTTTTTTCAGTTTTTGTTTCTTTTTTTTGTTTTTGTTTTTTTTTATTAACGAGTTCATAGATTGAATCTAATCAAGTTCGTTGCTATAAAAGTGTATAACCATTTCAAGTATTATCTACTTTGAATATTCTAGAACGAGTGTGTTATATACTTACGTGTACGGAGATAGTGAATTTTGTATCGACAGTTTCAAATAATAAATCATATTGGGAACGTCAACCCATTGAATTGGAACAAACGGTGACAATCGCTTTAAAACGAGAAAATTATAGACTCGGTAAGCATTCGAGCAGAACAATATTTCTTCTTAGGTCTATTAATAAAGCAAGTATTATAATATATATTTAAATATATTTATTAAATAACAATATACGTTAAATATTAATATTATAATTATTATTTGTATATATTTATATACTTACTTTAATACTTTTACCAAAATATATGATAAGAAAATAAAAGAAAGAAAGGAGAGAGAGAGAGAGAGATGAATTCTTCTGAAGGAAAATTACTTGAAGGTAGTCTTCTATTTTGTTTTAACGTCCTATGTATGTAAAACGACTTAGTCATCTATTTTATTCTTTCGAACGTCTAGAATAATAATTAACGAGAAAAGTATGCAAATGTAAAAGATAAATAAACGTATGTATATAAGTGTCTACGTCTGCAGTCAAAGATATTACCGTTCGATGGTCGAGCATTAAATTATATATCACAAAGACAACTTCTTCTTCTTATTTTTCTTCTTCTTCTTCTTCTTCTTCTTCTTCTTCTTCTTCTTCTCCTTTGGTACACCGCATCCTCGTCGTCTTCTTAAGGTTCTATCTTTTCCTTTAGAAGATCCAAGTCTCTCAACCGCAAACGACTCACTCCATTTCGTGTGAAAGTAACCATTGCTAAGATCATCGGATATCTTCGTGTACTTCCTAAGAAACCAAAAAAAAAAAATAACAAATGAATCGAAACATATGCTCATTTGATCGTTATAAAATTGATCTCAACAGAAATGAAATTAGATATGATCAAAAGAAAGGAGGATTACAGGAGGAAGTACACCCACAGTATATAAATTTGATGTCTACTGTCATATTTTACTTTCACACGTTCGAAGATAGAAACGAGTAGTAATTCGTTCATTTGGAAGGATTTCTGTGTGATTTTATCTTAAAAAAGAAAATTAATAGACGCGAAAGTCGCATACAATTGGGATTAGAAAGATATAGAGAAAGAGAGAGAGAGAGAGAGAGAGTGTCATCATAAACCACTTGTAAGAAATGATTCTCAACTTTTGCTCAGATTGAAAAGAGAAACGAAATCGAGAGAGAATTTTCTCCAATGTAAGAGAGAGCTCTATGGATTCGCATTAATTGCGAATCAAATTTATATCAAACTACCGAGAGATCAATGAAAATTGAGAGAGAGAGAGAGAGAGAGGGAGAGAGAGAGATCGAGAAGGTAATATACCAATCATAATAGATAATAATACATCATTTATAAAAGAGAAAAGTTAATCTATCATCGAAATCAAAAGTAAATGCAAAAAAGTGTATGACAAGATGTTATAAATGTTATCAAATACGAAACTTAACAAAAAAGAAATTCATCCCCAAAGAAAAAAAATGAAATAATCAATTAAGTAAAAGGAACCATAATTATCTTACTACACAATTTAATTTATAATACTTTCGAAATATTATTGTCTTTTCTCTCTCTCTCTTTAAGTTTAATGACCTATTACAATATTATCATAATATGATTAGATCCTTATAATATTTAACTTGTCTATGATTATTTCAACGTGTTGCTTTTGTGAAAGTGTTCGACTTGTGTTAAATTCGTCTGGACGCCCACAATACGAGGATCCGATAGCAAACACGCTGCCCAAGTAGAAAAAAAAAAGAAATAAGAAGAAGTGTATAAAAAAGGAAGAAGAAGAAGAAGAAGAAAAGGTGGAGGTGGAGGTAGAGATGGTAGGTAGAGGAGGTAGAAATGGAAGTGGAGGTGGAGGAAGAGGGTTGGTTACACTTTTCTCTTATGTAATGCAACTTGAGGTTTCTGCTCGGTCTAGCGTATACACTAGCCGCCTTACAAACTGAAAACAAAACGGAGAGGGCATTGTTTCATACATACGGTAATGTTGTTTCTTCGTTCGTTCATGAAGAATAAAGAAAGATATTTTTAATGGAGAAAGCGATTCGATGATAAATAAATAACCAACGTCGTTTCATCGATTTTCTACAAATTCGTTGCACTCTCTTATGAATAATGTCATCCATGTCTTTAGTTGCCTTGCCTAATTTCCTATAAATTAATATTGTTATTATAAATGATAATTTGATCGTGTTAAGGGTTGGTTAATTGGAGTATAGATATACTATATACATGTGTTCGCAATCGTTCGTACGTAAAACATAGGAGCTCCTAAGGTTACGACCTCACCCGATGAACAACAACGCCGTTAAGAGTGTAGAATACTGCGAAGGTTCCATCGAAGAAAACCGGTATTTAAGAGTCAATGAGAACTGGTTCGTGAAGAGAATATGATGTCACTTTCGTCGGGCATAGTACATGTATGTTGTATACCTGAACAAAAATCAAAGAAAAAGAAAAAAGAATAATGAATGTTATATACGTTGATCGAATAGTAAGAGATAGATTAAAGAGAAGTTAGATTTTGATTTTCTATTATTCAGGGACATGTTGTGAAGTCCCTTTATTATTCTACACAGGATAAGATCGTTTCTTGAAATGAGCGCAAGGCTAGTTTGTTGATCAAGATTATTCAAAAGATATTTCCTAAATTTTATATTGTGTTTTATTTAGTTAGTTTTGTTATGCTTATTTTCTTAAAAAAAGGAGAGAAAAAAAACAAAGAAAAAAATTAATTTTTGATTGATAATAAAAACAGGAAGGAAGACGATCTTTTCTTCGTCGATTCACTTTATGAATTCAGGACTCTTGTCGGCAAGAGATGGAAGGGAGCTAGGGTTCACCTTTCACCCTCGAGTAACTGTATAACGATGGAAAGTCAGATTATGCCAGGAGAGGTAGACGCCTGGTTAAAACCTGCTTCGATTACGCGTCGATTACTGGACTATCACGATGAACACGAAGGAGAGAGGCTTCTCTTCTCCTTTGTTTCACTACTCTTCGCCTGCATCAGAATAATATACATATATATATATATATGTAAAAAGATTTCTTAATATATCAACATGAATTTTGTACTAGAAAATAATGGAGAAAGAAAGAAAAAAAAAATAGAAAAAGTTTACGTAAGCCGTTTCCGTTTCATATCGCTTAACTTTCAAACGTTTCTTATCTTGATTAAAACTCTTAGAAAGAATAAGAAGACGGATGTTTCTTTTCAAAATAAGTATTTTCTTGAGATTCAATTGATCAGTTATTTAATCATAACGAGTTAATAAAAATTTCGAAAAAAAGAAAGAAAGAAAAATAAGATAGTATTCTTCGTTATTGTTTGAAATAAAAAAAAAAAAAAGTGTTGAAATTATTTGAATTAACTTGAAACGCTGTTGGTCATTAACATTTAACGTTTCTTGATTTGAAATAAAACTCGGAAGAGCAAGCAAGTAGTTCGAGTAACGTCTCCTCAACAACAAACTCCACGGAGTGAAGGATTTACTCCGTGCACTGAGAGAACTCGATCGTGATTCAGTTTACGAAGAGCGTGGGCGTCGATAACCAAATTGTGGTGAGGTGAGAGAGAGAGAGAGAGAAGTTTAAGAAGAGGAAAGAAGGGTTTATACGTTCCTCGACGACGAAGAGCACGCTGACGACGACGACGACGACGACGACGACGACGACGACGTTCTCTTCACGATACCCCCAAGTGAAAGTCTCGAATGGCTGTTCAGTCGTGTGACGACGTTCAAAGTGTTCGGATTGTTCTTTCACGTTCGTTCCTTATATACATCAACATCCTTTTTCTTTCTATTACTTCCTATTCTTTTCTTCCTTTTTTTTCTTTTGCGCTTAGTTTCCGTCAATTCGCTGGCCTTGAACGGTAAAAGATGATGCGTATCTCCTGACCAAGGACGATCAACGTAAAAAGTAACTCGTGCAAACTGTAAATGGAAATGCAACAAGAATTTATTAACAAGTTAATTTCTTGTGTGTGTTTTTTCAACAGAAAAATAAATCAATATAAATAAATATATTGGAAATGTTCCTTTATTCGCAGTGTGCATTCGATGATAGATCTCACCCCACGTGAAAAGAAGTTTTATTCGTAACAAACGTTTCTTTTTTTTTTCTTTTTGGAGGAAACTATTATAATTCGTCGTAAGTACTAATTGATTATTATATTTTTGTTTGTTTGTTTGTTTTATACAGGAATTCTTGAAGTTGAAATAAACTCATCTATTGTTTCTTATTTGGAAGATGATATTATCAATTCGACAGTAGATCAAAACAATTGTTGTCAGACAGGTTGAAACACTAAATCCGACGTTTTATTTTTCTTATTCTTATTCTTCCAAATCAATTTTTAATTAATTTATTCATTGTTTATCATTTAAACATGTCTAATATATTTCTGTTATGTATTTTTATTCTTTAATCCAAACATTGTTTATTAATCAAATAAACGTTTAGACGAAAAAAAAACAAAATTTACTTTACAAGAAAATTAATCAATATATTAAACTTTTATCCATATTGGACCATTTTTGTCGATATTACATTTTTTAATAACCGCTCGTGATGTTGTCAGAATTACGTATATTCGTAGAGATATAGTAATACTCGTTCGATGGAACCAGTCATACCGGATAATTTCTTTTTATTTTTTTAATTTTTTATTTGTTTCTTTTCATAAGGAAAAAATATGGATAAATTCTGAGAGAACGTGCATATTACAAGCTATATGATATATATGTATATATATATATATATACATATACATATATAATCTTGCTTGTAACCAAGTCGAGAGTCAGTCTTCAACAATTGTGAAAGGTTTAACCTCGGATGTAGTAAAACAACTTCGCAAATAGAACTAATATCAACTCATCGAATTTGTTTTCGACCTTTCACGAATAATAGCAAATTATAGAAAATAAATATATGCATGATAGTCCCCCCTCCCACCCGCCTCGCCCCAGAAAAAAAGAAGAAACAAAAGATTGAAAAAGATTTAAATCGTTTCTTTCAATATAATAAAATCAATCCGCCCGCGAAATCATTTCCGCTAATAAATAATTCTTCAAATATGATAACATTTAACCAATTTTTCTTACGTACAAATAAAGAGAGAGTTATTACATTATGTAATATATATATACCTGTACCGTCCACGTAATTAACTAGATAAAATGATCATTGAAAATAAAGCTAGGTAGACTTTTTGTAGGTGCATGAAACGTAATAAAAAGCGGTTCATCATCCCATATGTCGCTTGACCATACCGGTTTCAAAGTTGAAAGACAGAAGAGAACAGCTTCTCTGACTTAACGTTAGAAATCATCATTGTTTTCTCATCAACGCTATCATCATCATCATCATCATCATTTTCTTCGTCCTCATCGTCAAATGTCTTGATTATACCATAACGAACTTGGTGCTTGGAAGATGAAGCTAGAAAATAAAAAAGATGTAAGGAAGATGAACAGAGAGAGAGAGAGAGAGAGAGAAGGAGGTTTGGATAAAATAGGACATGTTGAGATGTACTCTCTTGTCGTCTATCACTACCTGGATAAACCTGGAAAGAACTCGAGAGCCCGTTCGTTCGGGGCTGCCTGGCAACGAGTTCGCCTCCGTACGGCGAAACGACAGCAAGCGGATAAACGAACGGTGCTTCCAGGAGATCAGCCGAGCAGGAGTCCTTTCACGTAGCCCCTTCTTTTTGCGGTTATCTAACGATACGTGCGCGTTTGTTCGGTCAGCTGGTTTGCGGAATTGTTCGTTTTATGTATATATATATATATAAGAGCTAGTGGTGAGAACTTAGACGACAGTTAGGGATACATTTTTTAGATGGTGGCTCAGGGTTAATGTCTGGAAAATATTTCTTCTAAAATTAAAAACATTTATTTGAATAATCAATCTTTTTCTAAATGTATGAAGGACTTACCGATGATAGACATGTAGTCATTTGCGTTTTCAAATTGTGTTTGATAGAAACAGGAAATATCGGTGATGATAGATAAGCTGATAGGTAGACTTGGATTAGATTGATGGATGATCTATGAGGATAAATTGACTAAAAAATATTTGTATATAATTAATATAAATGTTTTTCTTTTGAATTTAACAATTAATTATATTATTTAAAATTTAATTATAAATATCATTTATATATATTTTCAGAACATATCTAATCTGACAAATAAGAAGATGGCAAGACAACAAACAGCCGATCGAAATATACCTCATTTACGTGACATTTTTGGTTTTGGTAATAAATGGGAAAATACGCGTATGCAAGCCGAAGAAAAAGCTACTGGGCACGACAGCGCAGTTTCCGTAGGTTCTACTTCTGGGGAAGAAGAAAGTCCGAAGAACAGTAAGAAAAAGAAGACCAGAAGACGGGACAACAGTAAAACCCTTACTGAAAGCGACGTTAAACATTTGGAGAGACATCTTTCAATGAAAAAGACGATACGCAAGAAGATAATGCGTGATCTTCAACAAGCTTTTGTTGAAGATCCTAATGAGTTTCGCGTCGATGATATACCACCGGAACAACTCAAAGCTGAAATCAATATTCAGAGTCTCAGTTTCGGTACGCCATCTCAAAAACAAGGACGCACGCGTGGCAATGCTGAAAGCACATTTCTTGATATGCTCAGAGCAGGTGGTGGTAAGACATCCTTATTTTGTTCTCTTCTTAACTCTGGAATTATATTTAATTAAAGAATTAATTATTTATTTATTATTTTCAATAGGTTTAGAAAAAAATGGTACAGATGGTGATAGGGATTCTGGACACGGTGGTTCACCAACAAGAGAAACACCCAGTGCCCAAGATACAGATGATGAATGCAGCTATAGCTATGATACTCCAACAGCGATGCCACCGAAAAAGAGCGGCAACTTTTGGAGACGTTTCACTATGAAAAATCGTAATAAACGATAAGGATCAATCGTGTTTGATTATAATTACAGAGTTTCGTTGACCAAACTCAAGGATATAAACTCTATATTGATATTTATTAATTTCCACCCTTTATTACCATCGTACCAACGTAGTTCGAGCAGAAATTTGCAACTGTGATATGCATTGAAGTTCAGTCCTATTCCCTTTTGGAGAAAGATTCCTTATCCTTGTTTTTCTCCTCTCTCTCTCTCTCTCTCTCTCTCTCTCTCTCTTCTTGTCTCTTTCTCTCTTTTCCTTATTTCTATTGTAAGATTTTAAGAAGTTTCCAATAAAGGCTTTATCATAATGAAAAGCATTAAAAATTAGAGACCAAGTCTATTTTAAGAAATTAAAGTAAAGACAAGTATACACACACACACACACACAAAAGAATATTTTGAATAAAATAAGAGCATATCAAAAGAAGAAGAAACATTTGAAAACATTCGTTATTCAATATTTCTTCAATTTTTTCATCTTAATGACAATCACTTGTATTATTATATATAATTGAAGAACAAACATGACGACAATACATCATATATAGTAATAAAATGTAACATAAAAAAGTATGAAACATTTTCTACTCGTATACAATATACAAGAAAAACTGTATGGACCACTTTATACGCTATGTATTTTATATATTGTATATTATATGGAAACTTCTTAATGATCTGCATAAAAACATAATCAATTATGTATACTTATAATAATAAGCACAATACAAATTTTTTGGATGTTTATTACTATTAAAAAATAAGATGAGAGTGTCGAATGTAAAATATTAGTTTTTAGTATCTATAAGAATAGATAGTTTTCTTAATGTGTTGTCTAAAATCAAGTGAATATGTGAATTTTGAGAAATATATGTATAAATATATTTGAAAATGTATACATACACTAACGCATGACTTTGGTATACGTGCATATTATTAGTATTAGCTAGTCAACATCGTTCTTAAATAAATTTATGCAGTATATCACATAATGATCTTTTAAATTAAATTCAAATAGGAAAGCTTCAACTGCAGGAACAAAAGCTTTCTGCAATTATATAATATTTACAACATCGCTTTGAAGAAAGAAATTTATATTACATTTATAATCAACTTCAAACAACAAATTTCTTCTTAACTATCTTTCTTAATCAGATAACTCTTTCTTTTTTTTTTCATTATAAAATGAATCTGTTTCTTTTTTCAGCTCTACAAATAATTGAATTATACAATTATATAATTACTATTTTTTCTTTTAACACCTTTCACATTACATTAATTAATTCATTGACAATAACAATTTATATATATATATCTCTTATTATTTATTTTCATTCGTTTCGTTTCGAGCGTCACTTATAGACGGCATTCATCCAGATGAATCTATGAGTACAAATTTAGTACTGTCAGGCCCAGACCCTTTGGAACTCTTCACCACAAAATTCATTAGTACTTTATAGCGATCATTGACCCCTCACTTTCTCGTTACCAAGCATTATAGTTCACCATCTTTATATATATATATATATGTACTCATGTAATCTCTCACATAATTATATATTAAAATATTACATTTAAATTGACGGTTACGCCCAATTAATTGTTACCAATTTATATCGTAAGGTAGTGTTATCACTATATCATTGGTAGAAACATCATTCACCTTTACAATCCGTAACCATTAGCTTTAACAATAAGTAAAGAATAAATATGATGTCTATTGAAAATTGGCAATCTGAAGAACTCAGGAGACAAATGTGTTAACGAAGATGTAAGTATTATCTTTCCTATCTATTTATGGAATGGAGAACTACAAATATAATACAGCAAAAACCAAGGGGTACATGGCTTACATTTATATCACAACATTTCCTATTTCTTATAATATTTTTATATAGTTATCTCTCTCTCTATAATTTCGAATAACTTAAATTTATTTGAAACAATATAAACGTAATAGAAGCAAACATGTAAATTATATCAATATTTGTAGTTTTTCATGAAATTCTCTTGTACTTATTCAAACTATTAAAGAGAACGTGTCTTTTTACCGCCTTTTTTGGTCATTTCTTCGAACGGATCACCCATCCATATTTACTAACCATGTTTACGTTGCTTAACTTCAGTGATGTAACAGGAACTAGAAATACAATGTAATTAGGCCGTTGACGAAAATTTGATAAATATGTGTATTTACGTAGTCTCAAATAATTAATTAAAATAAGTAATTATACATTATAAACGTTACATTTAAATTGACAGTTACGTACAATTAACTGTTGAAAATTTATTCCACGAGGTGGAGCCACTTAAGCATATAAATCATGTATATACAATATATGTCATTTGTGTTTTTTCTGTTTTAATGTTTATGTGTAAACGAAAACTTTTAAAGTAGGATTAACGTGAGTGAAATAAATACGATCGTGGCAATAAATAATTAAAATAATTGTTAATAATTAATTAATAATTAAATACACAAAAAATGGGGAAGTCACGTAATGGAAAAGCTGCAGTTATATTGACGCTAATTGCTTTCATATTTGTGGTTATTGCATTTACCACACCCAATTGGCTTGAAACGGATGGTAAATTGGAGAATCCAACATTTAGAAAAATAGGTAATTAATTTGTATTAATTTTTTGATCACTTTCAAAAATGAATTTCATGTTTTTATTAATAATATTCTTAATTATATATTTAATGCATGAACTGAAAGAATGTATATTATTCATAATGAGTCAGAGACTATAATAATTATAATTAATAAAAGTGTTCTTTCCTTAGGTTTATGGCAAGTTTGTTTCCAAGGTTTCGAAGATCCTCATCATCTATATGATACCAGATTTTATGGTTGCTGGTGGGTTTTTGAAGAAGAATATTATATCATTCATGATATTCTTTTACCTGACTTCTTTGTTGCAACACAATTTTTCTTCACTCTTTGTATGACGTTGTTGTTAATCGCTGGATTCTTAACTATAACATATACTTGTTGTTCAAGAAACCATGAAAAGTTTCAATTGCTTTTATGGACAACCGGTGGATGTTTATCATTATCTGGCCTATGTGGTATTATTTCTGTAATAATATTTGGTGCCAGGGGTGATGGACGCGATTGGTTACCAAATTGGGAGCATAATGATGTCAGTTGGTCATTCGCTTTAGCAGTCGTTGGTAGTTTCATATCAATCACAGCTGGTATATTGTTCTTAATCGAAGGCCGTAGATATAAAAAGAAAATAGAAAGAATATTGAATGAAGAACAAAAAACTCACACTACTATTTAATATATACGTGTTTCCATATAATGTGAATTTTGCTATTTTAATCATAGATGAGATTACATTTAAATATTTGTAATGTTAGGACATGTGTGTCCAAAAAATATGCGTCGCATTAATTACAAATAAGAATCCGTCCAGGCACAAATACTGCAATCGCTATATCTGATATAGTTAATTGCAATATATTTATAGATCTATATATCATTTATTCTAGGAGATAATAGAAGGACTAATAATTGTATACATGTTAATATAATGTTATTTTATCATTTTATATACAATGTTATGCTATATCTAAATTTATATATGTGTTTTAAAACACTTTCACAATTATATACTTTAAATCTTAAGAGATTATAGAAGAAAGACTATATATATATATATATATATAAATCATCAAATTCTAGAAAATATTTAGATAAAGTTCGTTGCATTTTATTGACTTGTACGTCAAGTATTATTAATTCCGTCCGTAATAATATTATTTTTTATATAAAGAAAAAAAAGAAAAGCAGTAATATACTTGTAAATATAAACTATTGTATATAAAGCTTTTATAGTTTCCACACAAACAAAAAAATCTAAGTATATACTATATTTTTTACATCACGTGACATGTATTAAAGATGAATTATTTAATAAAATCAATTTTTAATGTATTAATAATTACTTAACCTCAAAATTTTATGTATATAATATACACATGTATTACTGAATGTAATTTTTACGATTGATTATGAAAAACTATGAATCATAAGAGGAAAGTTTGATACAACATTTAAATAGGATTTTTCTTTTTTTGTACCAATAAGTATTGCATATCAAAATTAATTACATATGTAAAAGATACGTTGCATTATTTTACATCTCGTATGTTATATTAATTATTACGCGCATTTGAAAAAATAATCTAACAATAATTATTTTATGACAATTTTACTTAAGTATATATATATATATAGATATAGTTACACTCAATACTCGTCACTAATTTGTTAATTGTAAGGTTATGTTCAACAAAATTGTATTATTTTATATAACAATTGGTAATTGATATTTATGAATAGAAAAGAAGATTTGATTTCTTGGGAGAATCTAAATAATCTTAATAGATTTTATTGAATTATATTTTTTTTTCCTTAATATAGGAATACATTGAATTTACCATGGAAAAGATAAGAAGTTTATCTGGTGATGTAGGTTGCGGGGTTCTTTTATCGGCTTTGTTTTTTATATACCTAGCATTTGGTACACCAGAATGGTTGGTCAGTGATCCTAGAATTCTTGGCGCTCAATTTGAGAAAATGGGCCTTTGGGTACATTGCCTTAGATCTTTACCAAGACCATATGAAGCCGATGCACCTAAACAATTCTTTGTAGGCTGTAGATGGGTTTACGATCCATTTACTACAGAATACAATCATATTTGGGAGTTTTCATTACCACGTAAGTAAATCACACTAATATCTCTCTTGTTTTATACAAATGATAAATATCTATTAATATTTTGATATTAATAAATTGTATGGTATTTTTTTGAAAACATTTTCTTACAGGTTCTATGATAGCTACCCAATTATTTTTCACAGTATGTTGTTTACTTATTTTGGTATCGTTTGGATTGATGTTGTTGTTTATATTATGCTGTCGTCCAACAGAAAAAAGATATATTCTACTTATTAAGATTATTAGTTATTTGTCGTTCACCAGCGGTATTCATGGTGCCATAGCTGTCATTATATTTGCATGCATGGGAAATACAGATGGTTGGATGTCAGGTCATACAAATAATTATTTTGGATGGTCCTTTGCAATGGCTGTTGTTGGTACTACCTTAGCTCTCATAGCAAGCATATTGTTCCTTATTGAAGCAAATATACAGAATAAGAAGCATAGAAATTTTAGAGAATTTCAAATGCAATTACAATTACAATTGAATGCATAATGATTGAATTTATGGTGGAACATTTCAATATTTCTTTAAAAAAAAAAAAGCTTTATTATTTTAATCAAATTAGTCAATGTATTGTAGGATATATAAAAAAAGAAACTATGCCGTCCTTTACCAAATATGGAACAAATCTTTAAAGAAAACTAGATTTTTTATATTTAATTTTTGACTATATAAAAATAATATATAATTATATATATTAAAACTACCCTTTATATATATAAACTATATATTTATCTTTGTGATTGTCTTGACATTTTATACTTCTATTCTTCAAAATATATCTGTATATACATATAATTGAAATAAATGCAATTTACGAAGTTACTTTACTTCTGTTCATTTAAATGTACTTATCAAAATTGCGCATCTCTCTGTAATATTAAAATTATCTTATAATTAGATTAGCTTAAGGATTGAAATAAGAATAAAGCAGTGTTTATGTTAACTATATATGTGATTAATAATTATATATATAAATGATTATTATAAAAATAATACTCAGTCTCGCAAAGACTTACTTTTATCAAAGTTTATATGTAGTAGTATAAAATTCTGGAAGCACTTTGTGTTTTAATATGTAATTTTATAAATTTACTGATTAGTAAATTTGGGTGGACGTTTTTCAGTAAAAGCAATCATTCCTTCTTTTCTGTCAGCCTAGAAAAAAATGTTATAAAAGTATTTATAATTTCTCTCTTTAGACGACAAAATATTGAATTGTTACTCATAATAAAACTATATTTCTTACCGTAGCAAACGTTCCATGGAACATTCTCTTTTCAAAATGTAATCCTTCTTGTAACGTAGTCTCATAAGCTAATTTACAATTAAAAATTAATTAATTAATAGTATATATGTGTGTGTTGTTAATTTATAAAATAACAAATAAAATGTAATTACCCATATTAACAGATTCTTTTGCCATAGATACTATTAATTGCGAATGAGAAGCTATCTTTTCACCAAGTTTAATAGCTTCTTGTACAACTTTATCGGATGGGAATACTTTGCTAACCAAACCTGAAAAAATACTTTGTTTCAAATTTCTTTGCGAAGAAAAAAAATGAATATCTATATTTTTCTTTAATTACCCACCACTTTTTTCAGCTTCTTCAGCAGTTATATGATTTCCGCTAAGTACCATTTCCATTGCCTTACTTTTTCCTACAATTCGAGTTAATCTTTGTGTACCACCAGCACCAGGTATCGTACCAATTGCTATTTCTGGTTGACCAAATCTTGCTTTATCACCGGCATAAATAATATCACACATCATAGCTAATTCGCATCCACCGCCCAACTAAAAATAAAATATTCTATTTATAGAAAATATAAATTTTTTAAAATAATAATAATAATAATAATATAATAAATAGTACTTACAGCATATCCATTTACAGCAGCGATTACTGGCTTAATGACTTTGGAAACTGCGTTCCAAAATGAAAGAAAATTACCCTTCATACTATGAGAGTATGTATTATTAACCATTTCTTTAATATCAGCTCCTAAATAAATTATTTATTCAATACGAATAGTAAATAAATAAATAAATATATATATATATATATATATATAGGTTTCCATAATAACTTCCAATTTCATAGATACTGTTTTAAATATGATTGCACATTAATTTGTAAAAATTAACATAGCACATTATATGTAAATTAGTTTTTAAAATTATCATTCCTTCGTTTATTTTATCTCTAATGGTTTTTTGTTTTTAAATTGTTATTTTGAAATGAGAAATTGTTATTTTGACTTAAAAAGCTGATAATAAAAAATACATTAATATTTACCAGCTGCAAATGCTTTCTCATTTCCTGTGATAACAATTGCTCCAACATTATCATTTTTATCTAATTCTCCAATAGCTTCATTTAATTCGGTCATTAATTGATTGCACAAAGCATTTAATGCTTTTGGCCTATTTAAAGTAATTAAGGCAACATTATTTTTTTCTCCAGTAGTCTCCACTTTTATCAATTCATATGTTTTCATTTGAGCTGTAAATAATTATCGAAATATTTTAATTGACATTTTGTAAAAAAATAATGAAATATAATAAAACTTGTTCTTATCTAATCATTTTTAAAAAAGAAATATTATTATTATTTTTTAAATTTTGTCTCGTCATCGACAATTATCGATTGTTTATAATTGTTTTAATTTATTATTGAAATGACCCGGCATATCGAAACAATGTATTTTCAACAAAGATATAAAATATTATGCAATTGTTTTTAAAATCGAACAAATTTCATAATTAAATATATTAACAATTATATGTAATCAAAATAATAATAATCAAAAATTTATATTTTAATCTCTGCAATAATCGAATATCGAATTTAATATTAACAATCGAATGTATTTATTTTCAACTTACAAGAATAATATTTGATGAAAGATGAACATTGTTGCGGTTTTCTAACAGTGTTAGAAACGCGAGAAAATAATATTTGTCCTAAGCGAATAGTTGCCATGTTGATCAGGTTCTTCTACTAAGTCGAATGAGAAAATATTGAAACGTTCTTATTGAAATACCATTATAAATACGTGGCAGCCACTGTGCTATGGCCTTGCACTATCGTCATATTTATCACAGGCTAGAGGTCAGATTAAACGAGTTTGTTTTCTAATTGATAATATTTGTGTAAGGAAAAATATTTGTTATTGATAAAATCTTTCTTACCAACATAATAAACAACTATCGATAAGTAAGTAATCTATTTTATCATTCGATCGGTAATGCAAGATTTATGAAATACAAAATCAAAATAATCATTATTTTATTAATTTAATTTGTTTATTATAATGAAATAAGTATTACATTTTATTTATAAAATTGTAAATATTTGATGGGTGTAAATCAAGATTAACAAAAGTCTTTTATAATTCGTTCTCTTTTCTTATTGGTGCATTTGAAATTTAACCAATTTATGACGAATCATGTAAGAGTTTGATTTAGTCGAATTATGTTGCTCATACTGTAAATGAGAACTGAGAAGATAGTTCAAGTTAGACAAGCGGTAGCTTTAGAAAAACGGCATAGTCATTTCGTATTTTCTGACATTTCTTGTTAATTTAAAAACACTCGAATTATGACAGCTAGGTACGATAGAGCGATAACAGTATTTTCGCCCGATGGACATTTACTTCAAGTAGAATATGCTCAAGAAGCTGTGAAAAAAGGATCAACAGCGGTATGTCTGCTACTAATTGGTTAACCTAACTTCTCCTAAATATTACTATTCGAAAATGCAATGTAATCCTTCTTAAAAATTCATTTATTTTTAAAATATGTTCTTTTATTTTAAAATAAAAGTTTGTTCTATTATGATCAACCACTTTGTAAAGTTATGTCAATTCTTTAGGTTGGAGTACGAGGAAATGATGTTGTTGTCCTGGGTGTGGAAAAAAAATCTGTTGCTAAGTTGCAAGAAGAACGTACTGTTCGTAAAATATGTCTTTTGGATGATCACGTTGTTATGGCATTTGCAGGTTATTTAAATTCGATTGTTATAGAATGAATGGATGACATTTTATCATCATGACTAATCAATAAAACAAAACTTTTTTTTTTTTAAAGGATTAACTGCGGATGCCAGAGTATTAATTAATCGTGCACAAATAGAATGCCAAAGTCACAGACTAACTGTCGAAGATCCTGTTACATTAGAATACATTACTAGGTATATTGCAGGTAGGCATTATTATATTGGACAACTTCATTATTACAATTATTACTTAGGAAGTATTAATATTATCAATGATTTTCTTTTGATTTTTATTCTTAGGTTTAAAACAGAAATATACACAGAGTAACGGTAGAAGACCTTTTGGTATATCATGTCTTTTAGCTGGTTTTGATTATGATGGTGAACCACATTTATATCAAACAGAACCGTCTGGAATATATTATGAGTGGAAGGTATTTCTGAGATACTTGATCTATCATTATTGGTTGTTTTTTTTTTTTAAATGTTTTTCTCTTTTTTATTCGTTTGTGTTTTCTACATATCTTCTTGTCTTGTAGGCAAATGCCACAGGCAGAAGCGCAAAGACAGTGCATGAATTTCTAGAAAAATATTATACACCAGAAGAAGTATCAACAGAGAAAGGTTCTATCAAATTAGCTATAAGAGCTTTATTGGAAGTAGTGCAATCTGGACAAAAGAATTTAGAAATAGCAGTCATGCGACGTGGGAAACCTATGGAGGTGCTCTTTGAATTAAATTATACAATCTTTTTTTATGTGATATGATATTTAATAATTATATAATGTTGTAAATGAATATTATTTTATCCAATACAGATGTTAGACATTAACACCATAGGGCAGTATGTGACAGAGATTGAAAAAGAAAAAGAAGCAGAGGCAGAAAAGAAAAAGCAAAAAAAGTGATGTACTTTTATTCGAATGCAGTACTATTATATTATTACGTTATTTTTCTCATAAAATAAATATTTTCCAATTAGGTGATGAAAAACAGATGAAATTTAACTTTTTTTTTTCGATACTACTTTTACTGCCGTATTTATGCATATATAAAAAATCTTATTATTCAGTATGTTTATTAAAACATTTCATAAGTGAAAATATGCAATATTGTTGAAATTTATACAATATCATTTCATAATGTCACTTGTATAATTAACAATAAAGAAACACATTTTGATTAAACTTTCTATGTTCATATTACGTGCGTGTTCGTATGAAAAAAAAAAAAAGAAAAAAAGGAACTGTATTACTTTTTAAAAACTTCCATTGTATGTGTTTATTATCATAAAAATACTAAATATATTACTTTTTTGTGTTTAACGCTATTTTTTCCCCTCTTTTATTTTGTTAAATCGATTTGAAAGTTTAACAAATATACAAAGAGCTATTTATCTTAAATTAAATTACATTGCATTCTAGAATACGAATTAAATTCGTGTATTTTATTATTCTTACAAAAAATCAGGAGACAGTGATTTACCACGATGATTAAATGTTTGAAACGATGGTAGATTTCTTAACGTTTCCCAAGATTTATTTTCCAAATCAACAACAGCACGTATCTCTTTAAAATCACCAGCTATGTACATTACGCCATACATGACTATGAATAAACTAATTATACCTTGTATTAATATCTGCAATCAAAACATTTCATTAACATATTAATATCTTATTAGACATAAATTACACGATATTAATCTTGTTACTTACATCAATTGGCAAAGTGGTAAATTCTTGCTCAGTTATTCGCAAATATGATCTATCTGTAAACATAAATATTTCATTGTGTCAAACTCTTAATAACTTTACAAATATTAATGTCAGTGTATATTGTAGAAGAATAACAAATTGATAAAAGAAATTGACAGAAATTAATAAAAAAAAAAAAAAATTATAAAAATAAAATCATATAGACAATTTAACCTAAATATGAATAAATTAATTGACAAATTCAAATATGATAATAAAAATTGACAATACTCACGTTGAGCAGCTGAATAAGCAGCATGCAACATTGACATTACTCCAAGAAATGTTATAAATTTATGCATTGTCGTGGCTGGCATTATTATTGTTGATGATACAAAATTATAAATATTATTATGAAAAGTATATAAATATAGCAATAAACCTTAACCTCTCCAGGTTTTTAGATAATTAAAGTAAACAGAAGTAGATGGCGTAGATGGCGTAGATGGCGCTAGTTAACGTTTTATTTAATTAAGATGAAGGTTACGTATCTTTAGTCAATGGTTATCTATGATGTATAGAATCCATCATATAGTATAATTATAATCGATTTATACATTGCAAAATTCGTGCAGTGCATTGTGGTCGTTTGTGCAAGAAATAAGAGTGTTTTATACATGCATGAAATATTATTAAATTTATATTGTAGATAGAATTATTACGATCATTAAGTATACGAAATATATTTCCAAATAATAATAATCAATAAGTAACCATTTTTAATAAAAAAAAATAAATATGTCAACCGACGAAAATTCCTGGCGTACACAAAGTTTCAGGCAAAGTGTAGTAGCAAAACTGTACGTATAATTTTTCCATATATTTACTTTTTAACATTATATATATATATATATATATACATTATAAATAGATTTTTTTAAATATTATAACTATCCACGTGTTTATTTTGTTTAAATACATAGCGATGAAGCTGTACAAATGTCTGGTGTGTCTACAGCAAAGAATAGCGTTGAAATGGAAAGTCACGTTTACCAGAAAGCAAAAACCAAGGTATGTATAAGTTTATTAATAATAATCATTGATCTTTTAATTGACATATTATAAGTAAATTAATTTTTCGTTCTGTTTACATGGGGTTTACCGTGTCCGAGCTAAAACTATTTCTTTACGGAGTTTGTTTAAAAAGAAAATATATGCAAAAATAAATTTGTTGGCTATTAAATTAAAGGTTTCGAAAATTGGTATAAATTTTTAAAAAATTTTTTTGACTAGATTAAAAGAGTGAAAAAGGACCGGAAATGAATGATCTCTGTCATTCCGGAAGATAACAAATAAACGTATACTGACGAGTAAATTATTTTTCTCTGTTTCAGGAGGAATACCTAGGCTTCATTGCAAGACTTATATTCCATGTTAGAGAAATGAGTAATAATAGAATATATTAAAATATATTTCATTGTTTATAATGTTTAAAAAAAAAAAAAGAAGAAAATACTGAAACTTAAGAATGTTATTTCTTTTTCATAGATACGAAAAAACCAGGCAATGTCGTCGGACCTGGATCAGCTGGTAACGGGAATCAAGGAATGCCAGATCCGATAGGTGCATTACAAACTTTAGCGAGACAAGGAACAGGCAATAATCAAATGATTGGAATGGGTGGACCTGGGCCTAATCCACAAGGCATTGTACCACAATCTTCTACAAATACAGCTACTAATCGTAATTATTCATTAAATTTACTTATTATTATTATTAAGGTTATGTCAGAATTGTTTTTGTTAACACGTTTCGTCCTATGTGTACTATCAATGTATATACTATCATACGTAGGAACATACTTATTTAACATTTGGCCATTCGTTGTCACGTACACGTGACATGTTTTCCTCCAATAAATGTGAATCTCATTGGCGGCAGTGCAACGGTGACTTGAGAGATGTGCAAACGTCAAAGTGTTAATACGTTTAAACAGTCGAACGAAAGTGATTTGACATCAAACGTGTCAAAATAAAATTAGCTTATCAACTTTATTAAATTTCGTCAATAAAGTAGAACAGAGTTGTTCACAATACATACAGATACAATTTGATTTACGTCTGACTAACTTTCATATAGAAATAGTTATTAATTACAAACTTAACCTATAAATGTGAATTAATTATAATTTGAGAGAAACATTAAATCTTGTATTAAACAATTGATTTCATACATAAATATATTATAATATAATGTTATAAACAAGAGTATTTTCAAATCAATAAAAATGTCAAAGTTAAATAATTATTACTACGCTCAATATGCACAATCTTGTGAAAGTGAGCCAGGTTATGATTCTGATAGTTTGGAAGTTTTGCAATCTTTAAAATACTCTCCAACTTCTGTTCAATTATTTAATATCTTAGAAAGAAGAGCAAAGAAAAAATCTATTTATGAAAATTGGAAAAATCGAATTATTCAGCAATCAGGTTTAAAAAGTAAAATTGAAAAACAATGCGGTATGAGGGTTAAAATAAGAAATAAAATTGTAACTTACATCTACAAATCTGAATTAGATAACAATGAAAAATATTTCAAATTTAAAGTTGTTTATCTTTACAGCAATTTATTACAAAAATGGTATTTTTCTGTAGGTCATAGTTTTATACCTAATGCATTGAATATCAAAAAGATTGTGAAATACAATGTATATGATCCGATTAGTTTTAAAGTCATTAAAATTGTGAAGAAAATAAGACAAGCTATAGATGCTTTTCTAGAATCATATTCGTATATTTTTCAATTTATTGATTATGCAAAAGTGAAATATCCAGATATTGAATTTCAAGTAGACCAACGTCACAAGTATTTCAAAATATTACTCAAGGAAAAAACATGGCCAAAGAATATAAAGAAAATAAATACAACAGATATAATTATTGTTACCTTTGAATTTGATCAAAATCTTGATATCAACAGTGTCGATTTTCAATATTTGTTTCTCGAAAATGAATTAATTTCTGAAAAGATTAAACAAATTTATGTAGATTTATTGCAAAATAAGTGCCAAGTTTTTCTACAATTACCTTTTTATGAAGCATTTATGCATTTCATGGAATAATAATAATTAATAATATAAATAACAAAGATTATATTTTCTTATTCTTTCATTAATTTTCTTTCTTCTTTATTTAAACGTATAAAAAACATTTATTATTCTTATTAAATATAAACATTATTACTATAATATGATTATATTATACAAGCTTTATATAATTGGTCGCATTTAATTTTTTTTTTTTATAATGAGTTTTGCAAAGTTTAAATCAACGTCCTGGACAACCAATGACCATGCCTGGTTTGCAAAATAAAATGTCTGGAATGGGTATGATGCAATCTGTTGGTACTATGAGTCACATGAATGCAATTCAAGGTATGCAAAGTGGTGCAATTTTAACTCAAATTAATCAAATGAATCAAGGAAATATGCCACAGCAAATGAATCAAATGATTCCTACTCAAATGAATCAAATAAATACTGGACAAATGCAACAGAATATGCAGGTAAATATGTTTTGCATAATATTTAATATATAATTAATTATTGCATAAACTTGCATAGATAAGAGTTGAGTATTAAATTAAATATTCAATTTATTAACAGAATCAAATGCAAAATCAATTGTCAGGACAAATGTCTAATCAAATTGGTGGATCTTTAAATGCTATGCAAAATAATATGTCTCAGCAAATGAATCAAATTTCTTCTGGTCAGATGGGTCCTGCACAAGTAACGCAACAAATAAATCACATGCAAAGAAAAGTATGAAACAACACACTTACAAAAATATTCATTGATACTTCAACGACAATATGATTTTTCTTATCTCTCTTTTAGCCTGGAGAAATAATAAATAATGTATTTCCTGGTCCACGTAATGTTACTCCAAACACATTCTTAAGACAAAGTCCATCTCCATCTGCCCCCAGTCCAGCAGCTTTAGCAGCACCAGCAAGGTAATATTTGTTTCTTTTATGACACATTTCAGAGTTTTTCTAAACAATTAATCTTTTAATTAATATATATATTCGATAATATTTTGTTTATAGTAATCAAATGGTAGCATCTCCAGCTTTAGTACCATCTCCAAGTTCACAACATCCTATCATAGCCGGACCACAAAGATCTGTTGGTTAGTATATGCAATTATCGAATAATCAAATTTCTTAATAAGATTCTTTTTCAATAATACGTTTGATGAATATTTTTTTTTTTAGGTATGGCACCATCTCCTAGTAGCTCGTTAAATACTCCAGTAGCTGTGGGTGCAACACCTAGTCCCCAACAAGAAGATCAAGCGTATAGAGATAAAGTTCGACAACTCAGTAAATACATAGAACCATTGAAAAGAATGATTTCCAGAATGGGAAATGATGGAAGTAAGAAATTAATAAAATTTATTTTTTTTTTGTCGATATGAATTCTAAGATTTTGCATAAACAAATGTTTTCTTACTTTTCAATTATCAAGATGTCGACAAATTGAGTAAAATGAAAAGATTATTGGAAATTTTATCGACGCCCAGTAAACGTATGCCAATGGAAACACTTCTGAAATGTGAAGTTGTATTAGAAAAAGTCGACTTTAAGAGAAATGACGGTAGTGTTGGGCCACCTGTGACTACTTTAAAAGAACATCATTTCTTTAGTCCACTTTTGGAAACAGTAAGCACTCATTTACAAAGTCCAGTAATAAATCACACTTTACAGCGTACTTTCGGTCCATGTTCAGAAGCATTGTTTGGACCAGAGATTAAGTAAGCAAATAATATTTAATGTCAATTCATTTATCATTTATATACGAAATGGAAATTTGAAAAGAGAACAAAATATTTGATTTATTTTCCTAAATAGAACTTTGCCACCGTTGAATAAAAGAAAGATAGAGGAACCACCTAGTGAAATACCAGATGTTTTACAAGGAGAAATTGCACGTCTCGATCAACGATTTAAAGTAATTATATAATTATTTGTATACACTGTATATATATATCAACATAAACATATTCCATTTTATACATACACAATTGACGTTTCTCATTTTTACAGGTGAGTCTGGATCCAGCACAACAAAATGGTTCTAAATGTATACAATTAATATGTTGGTTGGATGATCGCCATTTACCATGCGTACCACCCATATCAGTCATCGTACCTGCTGATTATCCCTTAACACCACCGCGTTGCGTTATGACGTCTCACGAATATACAACAACGTTTCTTTGCGCTGTACAGAAGGCCCTTAACGCACGCATTACTAAACTTCCACGTCATTTCTCTGTGTCACAGTTACTCGATACTTGGGAAATGAGTGTGAGACAAGCAAGTTCATCAACGCAAACCCCTATCACAGCTAGCACGGTCTTAATGGGCCTGTAGTTAATATTTTCTGAATAATAGATTTACTTTCTTTTATAATATATCTATAATTATTATATTAAAATAGTTATTATAGTAAATTGTTAATTTTATTTTAGTCAATAATTAAATCGTGACCAAAAAAAAAAAATGGACGGATATATTATTAAGACGTACATTTTCGTTTGAAACTTTTACAAAACTATCATTTTCTAAATTAAATGAAAATACATTCCTTTAAATAATGATCATAATAATAATAATAATAAAAAGATGTTCTCGTAATTATCGTAAATCACATTTGTGAACTCGTAAATCTTTAATATCCTTATCTCGGATCTATAAAAGTGATATTTACATTTAGAAATCCACAATAGAAATGATGTTACGAGAGTTGACCGGAGATATCACTGCGCATGTCACCCTTCCACAATAAAAGAAAAAAAAACTAAGGAGGGTAAGTTAAATGACAAACGTTTAAAATAATTATACTTAAACGTTACTACAATAGTAAGACGACGAATCGATTAAAAAAAAAAAAATTAATTCACCCTTTCAAACATGCAGTGAATATGAAATTGCTCATTTACAGGAAATGTTTCAAAGTAACTATTATAACAATAATATTTATTGGCGATTCGAATAACTGCATTTATTTCACGTGAACGAACGAACAAACGAACGATAGAAAAAAATAATAAACGTGTGGGATATTTTAAAAATGATCGGTCTTAGAAAATACATAAAACGAATGTTCACTTTTGAACTACTTTGTTGGCGTTATAAGTTCATGTTATCTTTAATAGGCTGTTGGCCACCATTATATGTTAAAAAACAAATATTTAAAAGATTATTCGTCAATATATGTTTGACTAGTTTGATTTTAATTCAGGTGATAGTCTCTCAATTTACATTCTATAACAAAAAAAGAAAAAAAAGAACTTTATTCAAATTCAATTCTTCACGATTCTTATACATCTGTTTCAAATTTGTATATATTGTTAATTAGGTATTTGCTCTTTTCACTTCGGCAAACGAAATCGATACAATTTTGGAAATAATGACTTATCTTTTACCAATCCTTGGTATGGACACCCCATACTTTGCTGTATATTTTAATATAGAAAAGGTAAATACATATACATCACATTGTTTTTCTTAAAAATATTAATTTTCATAATGAATTTTCATAATTATTTAACAATTTTCTATCAAATTAAATCAACAAAAAGAATTATTTTACTATTTGCAGACTCTCTATTTTTACAATCACTGTATTGCTGATTGGGAAAAATTAGAAAATGAAGAGGAACGTGAAATTTTTCAAAAATGTGTCATAAATAATACTTATTACACTCTTCTTATAACTGGTAGGATGAGACAACAATTTTTTAAAATTACCCACATTTTTTTGGAATCTTAATTCATTGCAAAATATAATTATCATTAATTGATTTAACCAGTTAAGTGTGTTTGACAACTATATCAGTCATGGAGATGTGGCCAAAATTATCTATTACCGACGTCATCTATATCCGTCATGCGTAAAAGTTTGTTACAATTTAATGTTTAAATTGTAATTTTGATAGCGAAAATTAAATTATATTCGTCAATTTTAATATGTTTCAAATAAATTTGTAACTTGTATAAATATTTGATTATTTTTTCTCTAATTTTTCCATTTATTATGTATAAATATATGTTTATATATTAAGGAAACTGTGTGTACATTACTAACAAAATTGTTCATTTTCTAAAATAAAGTCGTTTATTTTAACAACGCCACTTACTCTGTATTTGACGACTATATCCGTCATCGCTTGATTATCGCGACACACACCAGAGCGCGCTCTGTTCACAGATCGTCACACTTAACTGGTTAATAAATTCATCATAAAAGTAAATTCTTTTAAAATATACAATTCAGTATTCAACAATTTCAAATATTTCCAGAATTAATTAATTGTCATTTTACTGTAAATTAATATTTCAGCATTTTACAGTCTAGGAGGTTTAGTATTAACATTTATTTCATTAAAACCAGTATATTTGGACATTATTTCACCTTTGAATGAAACACGACCACGTCAGTCAATAATTCCAGTTGAATTATTTTTCATTGATAAAAATGAATATTTCTTTTTGGTATTCTTTATTATTTTTATGACTGGCTTTGTAACTGGATATGCTACAATAACTTCCTTGAATATACTTTTTTTGGGGGTACAACATGGTTGTGCATTATTTAAATACGTTGGGTAAAGATTCATTATAGAATTATTCAAGAATTTAATCTTTGTATTAATAAACATTGTTCTCGATTATTCTTGAACATTGTATTTTTGTTTTCTTTTTTTTTTAGATATAAATTAGAACATTTGATCGATGAAAATGAATTTCATCAGGAGGAGATACCAATATCTAAAATTTATGAGAAAATACGTCAGAGGATAATTATTAGTATTAAACTACATAAAAGAACTTTTGAGTTAGTATATGTATCATACATAAGTATATTTACATAGATAAAAATACAACATTAAAAGTAATTTAAATTATCTTTAGAATACTTCATATATATTTGAAAGAAAATTTGAAATATAAAATAATCTCAAAATTGAACTAACAAGATCCTTTAATAATATTGTTTTTCAATGATATCCAAAATAATATTAAATTCTAACTTCTTTTTAAAGGTATATGGACTTTATGAATTCGATTTGTGCATACTTTTTCCTCATAGCATTAATGTTCGAAGTTTTAATCATTGGTATGGACTTTTTTAAAGTGAGTAATTATTGTTCTCTTTATAAGTATTATTAATTATTAAAATATATAATTATTAACGATGTTTTCAAAATGATACATTTCAATCCTAGTTGCAATCCACAGCAGATATTTTTCAATCTAAGAGAAATCTCCTTTTGTTGATTGTTTATATTCCTGGTTCTCTTTTGGTGATTTATTTAACCTGTAGAATGGGACAAGATGTTTTGGATAGCAGCGAGAACGTGCTCGAAAAAGCGTAAATTTATTTTTTCTTCTTGCAGTTCTGTTTCATATATATATATATGAAATATAATAATAATATATTAATTTAAATATACGCATTTATTATAATTTTGATTTCTGACATAATAAAAAAAAAAATTAAACAATATCATAACTTTTTTTATAGACGTATGGTACCGTGGTATTTGTTACCGCCAAAAATGCAAAAAGCAGCCATATTGATAATGATAAGAAGCAAGAAACCATGTTACTTAACTATCGGAAAAATATTCGTCTCGTCTCATCTATTTTTCACTTCTGTAAGATAAATAATATATATCAAACTTTGACAAAAATTATATCGAAAGATATTAATGCTAAAAAAAATGTTCTTTTTCATATTTAAAGATAGTAAGAACGGCGATGTCCTACGCAACCATGGCTCATTCATTACGATAATTGATCTTGATCAATGAATTATTACGAATCTAAAATAAAAACTAATAATTGCATACTAATTAATTGCACTTTTACAAAAAAAAAAACAAGAAAAAAACAAAGTAAAATAATGACAACACTAATCTAATAAAATCTTAAGAAGATTAATCACGAAATAATTTGTAATTGCATTTTATGAAAAATTAAAAATCGATATAAATAATGTTGATTTCATAAAATGGCGGCAAATTTGAAAATACTCGATAAAATTATATTTTTTAAATCATAACATATTCGTTATTTATAACTATAATTAAATAAAAAAAAAAAAAAAAACATATTAATATTAAAGACCAAAAATATATTGCACTTTATTATTGCAATTTATAACCAAAGGAATATTATTCTATAATCCATGTTCTTTTTCTAAACACACATAGTCATATTATGTTAAATAATATAAACCATGATTGCATAATAATACGCATATAAGTATATATTTTGGTATAGTAATCTCTTCCCGTTTCAAATTAACCAACTACGCAGTATCCATCTTAATATCTCAATATATAAATAAAATCTCCAATATGAGTTATAATGCAATTGCAACACATATTAACTTATTCGTAAATCTATGAATTATTCTACATGATTATAAACAAAAGTATGTAAAAATTACTGCTATCACAGATGCAGCAAATATGCATAAATAAATAAATAAATATATATATGTATATGTATATATATATATAAGTGCATACGTGCACTTCAGAAGCCTCTTGCATTTCCATGAACTAGTTAAAATAAAGATGTGAATACTCAATGTACATAGAAACACACAAATATGAAAAAATGTGCATTCTTTTCCTTCTTTTAATTATTATCAACTTTTTTAAGGTATAATTTAGAAGTATGAAAATTTATTAGGATAAAATTTGAATTTTGAAAACTATAAAAGGTATAATAAAATTAAATTATAATTTTAAATATTTTAAAATAAAATATAGTCATTCTTAAAGATACGCCTTAAGGGAGAACGTTTCTTGCATCGCGTGCTTCTCTAATGTTTGACATTGGAATTTACCAACGCGAAGGGAAGGTGCAGTACCGGTTGCACGCGTGTGGCTTTACTCCAAGTGCTGTGACAGTTTTGTTCGATTTTTTTTTTCTCTAGAAAGTTACGTAAAAGTTTTTATCATTAATTAAGTGTTTATATGTATAGAAAATATTCATAAAGAAAGAATAGAAAATAATTTGTATATTTTCATTAATTGTTGAAACAAGACGAGACGAGACGAAACGACACGAGACGAGACGAGACGAGACGACGCAACACGAAACGAGACGAGACGACGCGACACGAAACGAGACGAGACGACGCGACACGACACGACACGATTCGACTCGACTCGTGAACTCTCGTAAAGAATAAAAAGCATAAAAACATTGTGCATTTTTACAAGATTTAAAGTAATCGGTTAACATTATACAATATCGCACGTGTACAAGAAGAAATCTCCATTTCTTTTTCATAAATTATTCTTCAATATATTTTAATCTCTTGAATTATTTCGTCGCGTGGTTAGGGAGAGTTTCGCGCGTAACCTTCGTTACGAACGCACTTGGAAAGAAAGAAAAAGAGATAGAAGAAGAAAAGGAAAAAGGGAGAAAGAGATAGCACACACACACACACATACACTCATATACATATCCATATGTAGTGTAAAGAAAAGAGACAAAAAGTGTGGGACCAACTTGAGTTTATTCGATTACGAGAGAAAGGGAGCGAGAGAGAAAGAGAAAAAGAAAGAAAGAGACAGAAGATCGAAAGGTACGGAGTTTCAATATCAATTTGATCTTTAACAATAAATTACAAGAAGACGTGTGTATGTGCATAAATAAGAAAAAATTCTAAACGCGGCTAAGATATTATAGACAAATAAAAAAGGAAAATTAAAAAGAGAAAAAGAAAAAAAAGGCGAAAAAAACAAATAAGAATATAGATCAAATAAAAGGGTCTGAAATAGATATCTTTGTAGGACGACTAATTAGGGATACGCAGAGAGTTATAGAGGATATAAAAACATTAACCATAAGCCATGGGTAAGACGCCAAAGAAGGCGGCCCCTGGGGGCGATGAGAGGAATTCTTGCGTTCGGAGAATCAAGCCAACGACCGCGTCGTCTAAAACCTCCGAATCTGAGAAACAACGCGAGTCGGACTATTCGAACAGGTTTGTAAAATTAATCAAATGCAACAAAGTGAGTTTACACTTGGAGTTTACATTCTTATTATTATCTTTCTTAGCTCATTCAATTTGTTTATCAATTGACACCAATTGAGAAGACCGACTCTACACTTACATTAGTAATTGTCTTTAGTTTTTGTCTATGTAATATAATCTGACAATGTTTATACTTTAATAGTATTTTTCCAAACAATTTGGATATTACTGTTAAAACTTGTCAATGCATACATAGTTTGATCGATATGAATTTTTTTTGAATTAAATATCATGTAAATATGCATTTTCGTATTAACATTTATACTGAGTACGAGCTTTTCATATTTTAATGATAATCTTTGCTTAAAGATAATATCGGAGTTGTGTGATTGGTAGAAAATTATGGAAATTGAATTAAATCAACAAATTGCATGTAATTATTATAAATTAACTCCGATTATTGATATTCTCCGATTAGTCTTTAGATGGTGGTACATATCTTTCGGTTTGCTTTTGATAACTTTATATGACATTATAATTATGATACTTATAAGCAATTTAATTTAATTTCTATAAGGATATTTGTAAATATGTTTCCCTCTCATCACCTCCAGCATTTGTTTGAAAATGTATGGTGTATAAAGGTATTCAATGTATGATATATCTATTAACATTCAATTTTATAAGATTTCAATTACATTTTTACAGACCAAGGCTGAGTAATATTCAGAAAAAAGTTCTTCCCAGTTCTACGAAAAAAGTAAGTAAATTGTAAATACAATTTTACTTTGTTGAATATTATACGTTGTTGTTGTTGAGCTTTATCAAATTCAGTTAATTTTAATTGTTTCCTTTTATGGGGGAACCTTGATTGTTATTTTCAACCGCATCTTATGATAACATTTTAAAATGCAAAAATTGTGATATTTTTAAAGATAAAAAACAAATTAATTGTTATACTTAAATATACAGGGTGTCCTGTAACTGGTGGTACAAACAAACAGGGGTACCCTAACAGTACAAGTATGAGAATTTAATATTCTGAGAGTACTGAGAATACTGTACTTTGTAACAGGGCAAAAAGGTTTGCTTACTTGACAAATTTTCAGACTTATTTTTCTTAAAACACTTAGTTTTTTGTTTTATGTAGAATCAGTCCCTGTTCGCTTGTACCACTATTTATAGAACACTCTATATGTATCTGTAATTTAAAGAAATATATAATAATAATAATAATAATAATAATAATATATTTGTATTTCAGAATAAACTTCATAACACAGCAAATAGCTTAAATCAACAATTGGTAAAGAATTTATCTAAGGATACAGTTAAAGAAGGTTCGGTGCAAAATATGCTTCAACATTTGCGACAAGTAAAGCAACAAAAGATGCAATCTAAGTTAGAGGAAGCAGAATCGACAAGTAGTAGTATATCTATAGAGATTGATAATAAGGAGGAAACCGTGAATGATGTAGATAACAAGAAAGAAGAAACTACAACCAAAGACAGTAATGCTAATCATACAACAGAGGAACAAGATTCTACAACTAATACAAATATCGAGAAAAAGACTGCCGAGAGTATAGATGAAGATACAACAACAACAACAACAACAACAACGTCTACGAACAATGAAACCATTCAATCGCAGGATAAAGAAAACGAAAAGAAAGATCATTTGGAAGAGAATAATAAACAATGTGACGAACAAGAGCAAGATGAGATGCAATTACATTTACGAGTGGATGATAGTCCTGCAAAATCACCTGATACTACATCGACTATTAGTATAGTGAACGATGAAAATGAATTGGATGAATTACCTCAAATACAGGTAGTAAGTGACGAAGTTAAAGAAAAGAAAAGTTCTCAAACCGAATCGGAAGCAGGAACAGAAAGTTGTTCCGTGGATATAGTAGAATCTGTAACATCTGAATTATCTGAGGCATCTGAACCACCGAGTCAGCAGGATACTCAGAAAGAGAGAGAAAACTTAGATTTAAATGCAAAGAACGAAATGTTAGGTATTAATTATGATGCATCGGTGACATTGAAAGACGTACAAATTAAATTAAACGATTGTCTTAAAGAAAAATTAAAACACGTTGAAGTATGCGAAAGTGATGATAACAATATATCCAATTTATCTGCAAGCAATACTTTTGGTAAAACTTTGCGAAATATTTCTGGAAGAACTGCGATTGATAGATTTCGGCATTCGTCATCATATGATTTTTGGGTTTCACCAAATAATAGTCAATCAACAAATATATCGATGTCACAGTCACCACGAAGAGACACGACAAATACCAAAATTTTACGTTACAGTACAGGATTGTCAGACGTAATGTCGAGTAATGGTAGTTTTGTAGAAAGAAAACGTAAATTAGCAGATTCTCCAGAATCAACAGCTACTTTAAAGAAACAAAAAACGGAACAAAGTAGTTTATTGAATACATCAATGGATATTATTAGGGGGTTACGTAAACCAATACAAATTTCGACACCAAATATAAGTTACAAGGAACAATCTGATAAATTAAATATTAGTGAAATAAATGATGGTAATGATAAGTTTTTATCAATGCATACTACTGAAGATGGTACAAAGAAGTGGTGTGTCATTATGTAAAATAATGGAAAAAAAAAGAAAAGAGAAAAGAGAAAAGAAAAAAAAAACAAAAAGAAAACATAAGAGAAAAAAGAAACTAAATTATTATCCATAAGTATTTTTCTATTCTTCGCGTAAAAAATATTATATAGGAGAAGTAATAATCGTCATTTGTAAAAGTAATATACATATATAACATTTGTAATAATGTTTAAATAGTTTGTCAATTCTTCTTTTTCTTTTTTTTTTTTTTCTACTTGTAATTTATACATGTAAAAATATACATGTATACACCCATTTTCGTTTGTATATCTCTCTTGATAAAGACATTGCATAGTCGGATTTACTTCTCCTATAAAATCTTTTATATATATATATATTTAAGAGTTTATGCCTTCTTGCATAAGAATATACAAAAAAGAAAAAAAAAGAAAAAAAAAACAAAAAAAAAAAGAAGAACAAAATAATAAACATATTACACAGAGAAGAAACGTTGAACAGAAATTGTTCGTATTGATATGATGGTCTGATTCTCAATCATACGTTTATACGATTAAAAAAAGAAGATATTTTAGATTATATTATTAAATAATAATAATAATAATAATAGTTGCGAAGAAAGAAAACTGTTATATCGTAGAAATAGAGAAATGAAATTAAAAACCTTTTTTTAGAATCATTAGAACGAATTTAATAAAAAAAAAAAAAAAATCAAATGCATTGCTAGATTTTGTTTGAATAAATATATTTATGTTATTATAAAAAAGAAAGAGAAATAGAGAGAGAGAGAGAGAGAGAGAAAGAGAAATATAACAAATTATACTTGTGTCATACAAGTGTCATACACGTAGATTATTTTTTTTTCTTTTTTTTATAATTGCACAAACTTTGTATCTCTCAAGTGCAGTATAACATGTAAACGTTATTACTATTTTTTCAAAAAAAAAAAAAAAATAAATAAACTAAGCAAATTATACTTAAACAAAAAAAAACCAACAATGTTATAATAGCTTGGTCGATTCTAATTTATTAAAAGTACGTTTTGAAATAGTCCATGATTTTAACTAATAATAGTAATAGTAATAATACTAATACTAATAATAATAATAATAATAATAATAATGAATCTATTGGACGGGCAGATCTCATAGCTTAAAAAATATAATACTTTAAGCGTAAAAGAATATATAATAGAAATTTATAAATAATAATTTAACCATTCTAATATTCAACAATACACTTCACATTAAAATTCTTTAATTAAGTTGATTATTATTATTATTTGTTAGAGATTAGTCAAAAGCTTTAATATTAGTCAAATGTTATAATGATATACATATACATATACATATACATATACATATATATTATACTCTCTCTAATAATTTTTTATAGTCATAAAAATGAAAAGACAAAAAAGAAAATCCATCCTTCAAAATACATGACACAGAGCCCGTATAATAAATTTCTCATTAAAAAAAAATATATATATATATAAACAAAAGAGATAAGAGAGAGAGATAGAAGGCTTAGTAATGATTTCAATTTTTTGATCTATCAATCAGTAAAATGTATATTTAATATATTTTCATAATTGATACTTTATACGAAGGCTCCAGCATTTATAAATAATTGTACAAAAATGAATTTGAACATGAGTTTTTAATAGCGGATAGAATAAATCATTTTTTTTTATTGAGTTGCCTTATCTCGATTTGGTAACATATGACAATTCTTTTTAGATACAAAAATAATTAACAATCGGTACACACACACACATATATATATATATATAATTAGATATAAATATATAAGATACGTTTCGTAGTCGACGATTCGTATCTTTGAGTAAATAAAAACAAATGTTTTTTTTTTTTCACAAGATATACAAATTAAATATAGTTTTACTATAATGCAAATTATATTATAAAGGTACAAAAAGAAATATTGTACATTTCATATGAACACTTAAAGTGTATAAGAGAGAAGTATAGGAAACGAAAATAGCTGTCTGCATTAATTAGAAAAAAAAAATGAAGAAAAAAAAAAAAGAAAATGGAAAAACAAAATTTCAATCGAGTCTTTTTAATCAACTTTTTTTTAATCGTTCGTTTAACATTTTATTTTCACATATTTATTTTATTATTATAAAAAAAGAAGTTGTGGATACTAAAAGAAAAAAAAAAAAAAAAAAAAAGAAAACGAAGAAAAAAAAACCCCATATATTATTTAACTTTTACTTCTGCGACTATATTATAATAACGTGTTATAATTTATGTTGTTTTTTTTTTTCTCGTCTTTGTTTTTTCTTTTTCCTCATTCTCGGAATTATTCCGTTCATTCGAAAATGCGTGACAATGGATTGTTCGATTGTAATATGTTTTTTTTTTTTTTTTGTAAATCTTTGCTTAAATCATTATTGAACGTAAAAAATTTGTGTGCGATTGATGAATGAATATTGTAAACAAAAAGAAAAATTAACAAAAAGAAGGAACACAAATTTGTATCGATATTTGAAAAATATCGATTATCAGTAAAATCGAATTATCAAAATAGATCGATCAATGTACTTTTATATTTGTTGATGATTACAAATATATGATCGTCAAAATGAATATACAAATGTATATATAAGAAAAAAGAAAAAAAAACAACAAATGAGTTTTAATAAATTTCTTAAACTGTGAACAAATCTAATTGTTAGTTAAAATTACAGAAACGTAATGGATCACAATATGTAAAAGTAAATAACAAGATATTTGTACCCGTCCCCTGTCCCCCCATTGTCAATTTTAAATAATTGGACCACTTATGACAATGGTGTTAATCCATTTTTTTCAATAAAAAAAAAAAATTGAGAAAATTTGTTATTTTTTATTTTATAATAAATCAAATCTATGTGTTTTCTCAATTTTGTCTTGTGAATTTATTCAAAATGCATTTCTTTCATGGAAAACATTTAATAAATTGATCGGAAGGTGGTAAAGGTTAATGAACGGTGTGTCAGGTGATTCAAAGGACGGAAGTAGGTAGATCTGTATCTCCTGTTATCATCATCATCATCATCATCATCATCATCATCATCATCATAATTATTATTATTATTAGTATTATTATTATTATTATTATTATGTTTCCTTTTTTTTCTGTGATCAGGTTGTTCCTCTTTAATTATTCGTCGTTTGAATAATACAAAAAGGAAAGGGATAAAAAAAAATAAATAATAAAGTAACACGGATGACTCTACTTAAAACGTATAAAACCTAGTTATCCAATTCTCAGAACTCTCTCGAAGAAGAAGGGAGATATCATAGAAACCACCAACTCGAGAAATTGACAGGTTAACATACACAGGAAGAGGAGATATTCTTCATGGTTATTAGCATATACCGAAAGAAAGTTTCCGGATTTCTTTCCTCATATGTGTATGAACGTATATATATTTATAATATATATATATATATATAGTACTATACTATCCATCGACTTGTCTCATACCGGTATGCAGGTTAGTAGGTCACCATCACATCTCTACCAATAATGATTCCAAGTACCCACAAACTGAGATCAAACGATGACATCTCATAAAAAATGGTTAAATGTAATTTATATATATATGTATATATGCATAACATCCTCGTCAGATTCGTTTTTGATCTTTAAATCAGATTCACAAAATCTTCATCGTCATATTCAATTTTGAATATTTCAAATTTTCAAATATTCCCGCGGAACCATTCACCTCGTATATTTCAACCAATCAGATTCATCGTTTTATTTTTCAATCATATTCCAATAAATAAAAATTATTATAATCGATATAAAAGGTGAGATAAAACAAACTAATCAAATGTAAATTAATTTATGTAAATGAAATTATGTAAAATAGTATTATGATAGAATTTATTTTCCAAAATTAGTCAAACATGATAATGCATAAATTTAAAACAATGAATAATTTATACATATACTGATTTAAACAAATGTTGAAAGATAATTTATATTATTCTGGTTATTGACTTATAAAAAATATTTACGAGTATTTATATCGTTAAGAAAAAATGTAAGATGTTCGAAGGGGCTTTTCAGTCCCTTTCCATCTCATTCTTTTTTTCTCATCCTCTTTCTTTCTTTCTTTGTCAAACATAAACATTCTGTCTCACTCTTCCTTGTTATCTTTTCCTCTCACACTCACTCTTCCTTAACATCTTTCTCTTTCACTTATCTTTTTTTCTTTAACTCGTTCGTTCACGATCTTCTTCCCACCACGCGATATCATCTCACATACACCGGTCCAAACGAGGTTTCGTGCACTTTCGAACACTTGGAGATGAGAATTTTGTTATTCGGTTCTTCGTAGACACGAACGTCTGACTCGATCATTCGAGGATCATCCGTGATTGGTAAAAACGAAACGTTACTTTAAAAGCTACTTAAAAAACTTCAGCTAAATATATATACATATATATATATATATATTCGAATCGATCACATAATTTCCTGTGAATTATTTATTTAAATGTGTACATAAATTTACAACACTTTGGAGTCGTCTGAAATCACAGCGGTGTACGTTTGTGCGTGTGTGAACATTTTCATACGAAAGTGAACATTTTATCGTTAAACGAATTCTTTATTATTTATATATTCATTCATTTATATTCTTATTAAAGGATATTTTAAAGTTTAATTCTAATTTAGTAGACTTTAAGCAAATTGAAATTTTAAATAACGCTATTGTTTCGCGCGAAAAGTTTGTTAAGATCAATTCAAATTGGCAACTAAAATATCATTTCATTTTTGTCTACTTTTAATTGTAGACAATTGTTAACGTTTCTCATATATAATAAATAATAGATATCATTTATTTCAAACAATCGATTCGAAGGAAAAAGGAAAAAAGAAAGAAAGAAAGAAAAAAAAAAAATACGAGGAAACTCTCGTTTGAATAATACCGAACCGCTGATTGGTCTGTTTCTTAAAAAGTGGATCGTCTGCCCTGCAGCTATAGGTCAACTTACGTATTACGATGATTGGTTCATAAAAAAAAAAGTTGACGATCGTTTAACTTCATAATTTATTTTTGTCGAATGTATGTGCAAGAAAATGATTTTCAAACGAATGATTTATGTTAATAATATTGTTTACATATATTATATGAGTGATGCTTATGATTTATAAAAGCAATGATCAAAAAAATATACGAGTGAAAAATGAATAGACGAGCAAGTTTACCAGGAGGATTAAATTCTTGTGAAAGGATAAGACCAGAAAGACCAAGAAATCCGATTCAAAAGTTAATATGGAGACCAAATTCTCAAATTCAAATAGATTATGTAGGTATATTGGAAAATGAAGGAGCAAATCCACGTATGGCCTTGAGAAGGTAATCGAGTAATATAGAATTTCAAATAAAAAAGAATCTAAGGGAAGTGCATTCATTGTTATCGATAACATAAATATCTTTGTTATCGACAGAAAGCAAAAGATGTATAGATAACAATTTAAAAAACATTCTATATAATAACTTTTCCTTTTATTTATTTTTATTTTTTTTTTATTTTTTTTAGATTACTTCGACTTTACGAAGGTAGACAATTTCGTGAAGCAGCAGCATTTTTGATGAAATTACCGCAGTATACTTTAAAAACAGCATTACCGGACATTCCAATAGATTTGTTGATCGAAACTTTACCGCACAGTTTAACTTTACTCGAAGCTCTTTATTGTAGACTCGTAGAATTAAATATCACTGATACGAAGATCCTAAGAATAGAACAAGTTCTATGGAGGGTGGTACAATTGTTGTCGAATAATCAGGATTATGTACGTCCAAGGATTTGGTGTAAATTGTTGGCGTCTTTAAATAGATTGTCACCCAATACGAAGAATATATTGGTGTCGAGAAAAAAAGCTATTGAAAGAGCAGTCGAAGGACTTGGGAAACATGGTTTAGTACCTTCCAATTTGGAAGGTTCAGCTAATTCAAACAATTCGAATTTGGTACCACTTCCTGTTGCTCTTAGAGAGCAACTCGAGGCACGTATCGAAGCGTACAAACTTGCACTTCACAAATTAGAAAGTTTTGGAAAAAATACGGGAGTTCATAAAGGTATCAAATTATAAGTCAAATTATTAGCATTCTCTTCATGCAAATTAATAAGCGAGAGTGTTGTACGTCCGGTTCTAATATAAACAGGAAATATACGTGTATAATATATATCTATATATACATATATATATATGATTAACGTTTTATCTTCCAGTGGATCAAAGCGTCCAAGCTGCATCGCACCAGCGCCAACTTTCGCTAAAGTATAGTGAAGTTCAACAAAGATTAATAGACAACCAAAGTCTATTGAATACATTGGAGAAAGCTGGTAATCCGTACAATCTGGAAAGTTTGTTGGTAGAGTTAAAACGTCGAGTTGAACACGATAAAGAAGCTTTAAGACAATGGACGGCTTTGAGAAAATCCATTGGTTTAGCTGGAATTAAAAATCCGACATTGGCTGCTAATTTGTTACAATTTTCTAACGGTTGTTCTTTAATTTTACAACTTATCTGTGATGAGGGTTCATCAACGGAGAAGGTCGGTCTTCTATTAAACCCTCCCTTCTCAAAAAAGAAAAAAACTTTTGTAAAATAACGTTTATTGAAATAATTATCCTTGTGTTCAGATATATAATTCACCAATACATTATGAGAATGAGTATGAAGAAGAATCTTGTAGTACTGGATATCATACTGACGAAAGTCGAACACCGGAACCGGTAGTAGTAGTTGCAAACAAAAGACATGAACTTTTCAAAACGGAAGAAACCTCTCAAGTATTGATTTCCGACGATTTACCGGTTGAACGTTTATCCAAACGATATGGGATGTTGTATGCACAGGCACATTTACATACTCTTGATGCTTTAGACACTTTACGTCCCCTTGATGATGCACCTGAATTAAAAGCTAAGATACTTTATTCTGTAGTTGTGGTGAGTTATCAAGCTTATCATAATTAATAATTTAATTATGATATATTAACAAAACGATATATATTAACAAAACGATAATAATGATTATTAATTATTATTTATAGTTATCATGGAGGTTAGCGGGAATGATTCAAACATATAGACGCATAGAAGCATTGAATATTTTAAATGGTACAACTAGCGGTGTACCATCGGTAGCAAATATCGAGGAATGTATAATAAGACAATTAGCTACCAGTGGTGCACACAGTGGTATACAAGAAGTAGCTGAACAAGTTATCAATCAACTGGAAAGAACGCTCTACGATTTACCTTGTTTAAAAGAATGTAGGGAAATAAAAAGATATACTTCTATGTGCGCCAGCTTAGCATGGGTTTGTTTGGCCCGTGGTACGCCCCTGGTATTGGACGTGGCACAGGATATCGAATTTCGAAGGGAAGTTCATTCAAGGCATCATAGTTCCCCGAATCCAAATGGAACGAGAATAAAATCGGTATTATGGCCAGGTTTACGAGAAGGTTATCAAGGTTCTTGTCTTCACAGAGCTGTTGTTATAACCGTATAACAATATATGGTTAATTAACAATAAAACGGGGAATTTTTAAAAGGGAACTTTTGTTATTAACGTTACATACGAAATAACACATATTACATATACATACAATGCGATATGGATTAGATATTGAAAAAACCCATATCAAGTTTTTCGTACCTTAATAATAATTAAGATCAAACATTATACTAATTTCTTATACATTAAGAAACTTGACGAGTAAGTTTCCATCAAAGGAAACACACAAATAAATATATATTACATATTTTAACAATAAAAATATACAAATAACAAATTTTGTAATATGTTCTTCATTCAAAGTAAAATGAATTGTCGCGCCAATATGCGATATCTATCGATTAATCGATAGTTACGAAATTCTGTGATCTTATTGGCTGAGTAATTTTGTTCAAATTCCGTCGCGATCTATTGACGCGTCATCTGAGTGGCGATACTCGAAACTAAAACAAGTTCGATGGGACTGAAATGTGCGTGGAACCAAAAAAAGGGATAAAAAAAGAAGCATTCTCTTGGCGTCTCCGCCTCTTCTTAACGAACACGATAATTTTTCATCTAAATTATCTGGCAACGTTGGATCGTATTTGTCTATCTCGTATATTCCTCTTTCTCTCTTTCATATACACATAATCGTCATCTTCTTCGTCGCGTATTCGTCGTGCGTGTCGTGTAGGCGTCATCATGATGCATGAATCCGAGTGTCGACGAAGTTTGTTTTGAATCGATTGAACCGTGGATATTAAACTTTATCGTTATTATGGTAATTCCCGTGGTAAGGAGTGCCGTTGAGATTTACTTATCGTTATGGCGGTAATCTCTGATACTCCATTGAAATATTTGATTGAAAAATAATAAAGAAAATAATAATAATAAAGAAAAAAGGGATAGAGTGTTGTGAAATTGATACGATTCGAAAAATAATGTCGGAGATCGAAAAGATTGTTCTCGTTGAACGTTCTCGTTTACGATCAAAAATAAATCGTACGATCAAAGTGAAATTCTTATTCTTATGGATTCTATTAACGTTAAACTTGGTGTTGGCCGATGATCGGTCGATCATATTAAATGAGGAAAGTAATAAGTGTCCCGTTGGATGTGGTTGCATTGGAAACGTTGTTATATGTAATAATTTGCAATTAATCGAAGCACCCAGCGGTTTACCACCATGGACAGAAAATTTGTGAGTAAACAAATAATCCTTCTTTTTATTTTCTTCCTTCGTTTGTTCTTCAATTTGTTGATCGCCTTTTATTTCCTTTTTTTTTACTCATTGTTGTGTTGTTGTTGTTTTATATACTCTCCCCCCTTGATTAACAATTTTCTTCATATTTCCAATGTTTACGCGTGCATGTATCTATATATATCGAGTTTCTTCCGATATCGATATCACTATCACAGTGTTATCAATATGACGTTTAGATTTTTGATTGTTTTTGATACTTAAATGCCTATTTGAAAATAGAAACAGTTATTTTCTAATAATTTGTTTATAATAATATGTTTAGATATTTTCTATGTATATCTAAATTGAACTTTGAGATTAGAATTATATATTTAACTTTATAATTAGAGTTTAAAAATATTATGTAACATTATAAATTAAATGGTTAAAAATATTACAGGTTATCCTGTAATTGATGGTACAAGCGAAAAGGAGATGATTTTACATGAAAAACTCTATTGAAATTGTACAATCTCATTTGTTCATATAATGTTTTCATTTTTGAGAAAAGTTAATTTGAAAATTTGTAGAGTATGTTGTCATTTTAGTTGGATGGATTTTGCTATCTTATTTTTTTGTTTTGTTATTTCAGAGAACAATTTTATATTTATTAATATGTTTAAAAACATTGTCAATAAGATGATATCTCTAGGGTTCCACTGATTCAAGTCAAGTCCATGTGAACTCGACAAATGTTCCAACTTATTTTTCTCAAAAACAAAGCCTTACATGAACAAGTTTGATTGTACATGTTAGTTTTTCATATAGAATTACCAAAATGAGCTTGAACCACTAGTTACAGGATACCACCGTGTATAGTTGAGACTATTGCAAAGGTACGTTTAGTGCCATTTGTATTCCTGTTAGCTAGTTTGATCTCACTGTTACCATATAAAGTCTTATGCTTGAAGGCTAACCAGTTTTAGCAGCTTCTAATGGTCGGCGTTTAAGGATATCAACCCTTCTTCTCAGAAAAGAAAGGCTTAACATAGATATATAGGCATGCTCCTAGGTTTCTTAAGTTAGTTTTTATTTCATTGCAATGTTCTTTAAATGGTATTGCTTTTCTTTCTTTTCAGAAGTTTAAATGACAATAAATATAAACTCAAAGAACTAAGTCTAATTTATCAAATGATACAATACCAATACTAATGTATTATTATGCATGTTTATGTATGTATGATTATTCATTCATGATAACTGGTTAATAAGAACATTATTTTTCAGGGATCTAAGTGCTAATAAATTGGGAAATAATTTTACTATCGGTTTATCGGATGCAACCAAATTAATAGGACTTAAAGCGAATAAGAATCAATTGACACAAATACCTGATCTTTCATTCGTTAACAATTTAACGCATCTCAGTTTGTATGTATTGTTATGTTTTTATACAATGATAATGATGTTTCTTCTATGATTTTTGTTCAATTTATTATTTCATTTCAGATCGCACAATGAAATAACTACTATTAATGGAAGTGCCTTAGCTGTTTTATCAGAACTTCAAACTTTGGATTTGAGTTTAAATAAAATAACTTTTTTACGACGTGGTTCGTTTCTTGCACCAAATAAAATCGTCCATTTGTACGTGTCTATACATTTTATTATGAAATTGAAAAAAAAAAAGTGTTAAATATTATCGTTATAATTTTACGTTATAAAACATGAAATTTGATTTTTTGTTTCTTTCCAGAAATTTAAATACGAATCAAATATACATCATAGAAAATGGTAGTTTGGATAATTTAACTTCGTTAGAGGAACTCCGTTTAAATAGAAATAATCTTGTGCAATTGATGGACACATCATCTGTTCAAAGTCTTTCTACAGCACTTTTCAGTAATCTTGGAAAATTAAGAATATTGTAAGTTCTTTGTATCTTCTATCTGAATTCATTTATATCGTTATAATATATATTTGTTGATGTTGTATAAATTAAATATCAAATTTATTTTATAGAGAATTGAATAGAAATGAAATACAAAAAATGCAAGTATTAAGTCTTAAGGGTTTAACAAATTTAGAAGAATTACGTTTGAAAAGAAACAAAATAAGCACGTTGAGTGATGGCGCATTTTGGCCACTTAAAAATCTTATTCTTCTTCAACTTGATTTCAACTTGTTGACCACTGTAAAGAAAGGTGGTTTGTTTGGATTAGAAAATTTGAGAAAATTAACTTTATCTCATAATCACATTACAAAGATTGAATCGCAAGCTTGGGACAATTGTGGAGAAATTACTGAATTGTTAGTCTAATTATATTTCTGTGTATATATTATTACTATTATTATTTTTATAAATGATAATTACATTAAAGTAAGTAACTTAATTCTATTTTTTTTTTCTTTTAGGGATTTGTCATACAATATGTTAACTTCTATAGAACGAGACACGTTTGATCATTTGGATAAATTAGAAAAGCTCAAAATGGATCACAATCAAATTATACATATATCGGATGGAACATTTAACTCTACTCCAAAGCTACAAGTTTTGTATGCAATGAATTATTTCAAAATGTTTAACATTTTGCACTATAACTAAATGTTAACTATTTATTATGTATTTATAAATGTTTTCTTACTATTCAATTTATTTTTCAATTTACAGGGATCTTAATTCTAACAAAATATCTTACATGGTAGAAGATTTTAATGGAGCTTTTAGTCCACTAAATAATTTATGGAAATTAGGACTGGCTCATAATAAAATCAAATCTGTTAATAGAAATGCTTTCATCGGTTTAATTCGTGTTACTGAACTTGACTTGAGTGGCAATAATATAACTAGTATTCAAGAAAATGCATTTATTACGATGCCAGATTTAAAAAAATTAAAATTAAATTCACGTAAGGACAATTTTCAAATATCATTTAAACATTATATTTTTATATTCAATTTAAAAACATAATGAATTAATTTTGCAGGATCATTGGTCTGTGATTGTGGATTACATTGGTTTAGTACATGGGTAAGATCACATAGATTCGAAGATACGGAAGCTCATTGTGGCTATCCACATTGGTTGCAAGATAAACCATTAGCTCAATTACATCATACAAATTTCACATGTGGTTAGTAATAGTTTCACAATATAGTTCAAAATTATTATATAATTTTAATTTTATTTCTATTCATAATCAAAATAATTTCTCTCCAGATGAATACCCAAAGCCAAGAATAATAGAAGAACCTTCAGATCAAAAACGTGTTAAAGGTGACAACGTGACTATGATATGTCGTGCAACAAGTACAGCTGATGCACCAATCAAATTCACTTGGAAACGCGATAACGTGGAACTAGATAATCCTAATTTACAAACAGACATTCGCACGTTGGAAGGTGGTGTAACTAATGCATCATCTGTTTTGCAATTAATTAATGTAACTCATGCTAATGCTGGAAAGTATCAATGTATGGTCTCTAATACTTACGGAACAACATATTCTTCTAAGGCCAAATTAAGTGTTCTAAGTACGTTGAAACATATAGCGATGTTAATTATTAAATGAACAAAAATCGTTAAACTCTAATGTGCCAATAATATGTCACATTTACAGTATATCCATCATTTTCTAAAATACCTCGTGACATTCGAGTAACTGCTGGAAGTACGGCACGTCTCGAATGTTCAGCAGAGGGCCAACCATCTCCTCAGATAGCATGGCAAAAAGATGGTGGAAATGATTTTCCAGCAGCAAGAGAAAGGAGAATGCATATGATGCCTACGGACGATGTACTTTTTATTGTAGATGTAAAAATGGCCGATACAGGAGTTTATTCCTGTACTGCTCAAAATTTAGCTGGACTTATCGTGGCCAATGCGACTCTTACTATATTGGGTGAGTTTCATCATTGATCTATTTAATTAAAATAGCTATATATTTCATCACAGCGCGCGCGCGCACACACACATACACACACACACACTCGTTTCAAACGTATCAATGATCTATTTATAGAGGTACCGTCATTTGTAAAGCCAATGGAGAATAAAGAAATAATGATAGGTGGTTCTATTGTATTGGAATGTATGGCAAGTGGTTCACCACGTCCCAAATTAATGTGGCGTAAAAATGGTAGTCCATTGCAAATAACTGAACGTCACTTTTTTACGGCGGAAAATCAATTATTAATAATAGTTAATACTATGAGTAACGATGCAGGAAGTTACGAATGTGAAATGAGTAATTCGTTAGGAAGCGTTGTTGGTGCATCTCATCTTACAGTAAATCCAGGTAAATATAATCAAATCAAATCAAATCAAATCAAATAGAAAATAATATCTTTTATTTTTCTTTTTTTATCAGCTCCAACGACAATCGTAAACGAAGATAATATATTGGGATTAATAATAATCACAGTTGTATGCTGTGCTGTTGGTACATCGGTAGTTTGGGTGGTAATAATTTATCAGACGAGAAAACGTTTAAACAATACACGCAATACTAACACGCACCAATCGCCAACAACGGTAATATCAACGGCGCCAGAAAATCAAACTCATATGTATTTGGATACGAGTTCACAGCATAGTAAAGATAGTGGTACTGGTGATAGCACTAATCCTAGCAACGATCAGTTACAATTTTGTTTACCCGGTTAGTGAAATATTTCAATTCATTTTTAATTAAGTTAATGAATGAATGAATTAATCAATCAATCAATCGATCAAGAGAAAATAATTGTTATTTTTAATATTTTAGAAGAAATGGTAACTTGTTCGGTCAATAACGATGAAGAAACTGCAGCTGTGAACGTTGCTGATCCACTAATACGTTATACAAATCATGAACGATATATTCACTCAGATAAAGCATGTGCTGTTTAAACAAAGAATGAAGTTTCATTCTATACAGAGACAATTATAGCAAAAGGTCTGTAAATTATAAAAAACGTTTTACACAGGTGCGTCATTGTTTGAAGACACGAGTCAGAAAAAAACAACGAACAATAATTAAAAAAAAAAAAAAAATGATGATGGCAAAAAAAAAACCTGTGAAAAATGGCAGCAGAAGGTGGTGAAACTTGTCTATATGCAAAAGAAAAAAGTATTTTTAATACTTACGACTTATACTCTTCTCTTGTATAATGCTATTTGGTGTGTTGTGTCATCTTAGATAGAACGCGTCAATGTATTGATAAGTATAATTATGAATTTATGAAAAAAAAAGATCAAAATTATTCGCATTATGGATAATACATTATATTTATGTGGGACGAGCGTCCTCATGCCAAACTTATTGGGTATTCGTGAGAAGGATTGGTTGGTGGGCCGGCCCTGGATAGCTCAATTGATTAAAAAGAACAGCAGTCGCCCGGAAAGCGAAAAGGATCCATGGTTCGAATCCCGGTGTCCAGTCAGTCAGTCCTCCAGCGTTCCAATTTTTTTCCACGAATTCCACATTTATAATAATGTCATTATCAATGCGATTATAAGAATATGCAAGTAAATTAACAGCAATGAAGAGACGACATCATATTGTAAATATTTAACTTTTAAGAGAATTCGTATTCTGCTGTTTGTTACTTGCATGAGAGATTATGGTTACATATAAAAAAAAAAAAACACACATATAATTTGTATTATGACTTGATTAAGAGAAAGAAGAATCATAAATTCTTTGAAAGTCATCTATTATAACGTATATATATATATATATATATATATTAGGTCAATCTTTGTGATAGATATTTATTATAGATTTATACAAATTAGAAAAGATACAACAATATTTATGATACTCGAAAGGTGTGTAATATTTTATCATGAGGATAATATAGATGAGAAATCGAGTATCATCTCAATCTCATCATTTGTGTACGATTGTACTGATATACATATATATCATCTTCGTGAATTGTCTTCCCTTTTCATTTTTTTTTTACACTGTGGTGATCATCATCGTAATGATTAACACTAGATTTACGAATTGAGCCAATTTGACTCATTGAATATATTTGATTATTTTATATATTTATAATATTTAAATAATAGTTTTTTTAAAAACTTATATTGGTTTTTAGTTATACGTAATGAAATATGCGTAAATATTAATACCATTCATTCCTTTATTCAACCCTTCATTCAAACTTTAATGTTATTAAATCATTAAAAAATAATGAACAAAATATCCGTAAATCTAGTGTTAATAAGTAACACACAAAAAAAGTTGATTTCTATTTAATAATTTAATCTAAAATGCGTTGCTTATTATTGAACGTTATTATTCGTATATATAAGTATTGTATGTATGTATGTATGTTGTGTACAGTAGATGTTATGTATATATACGTTTAAAAAAAAAAAGGTTTTTTTAAATGTCATACTTATTTAATTGAAGAAGAAGAAGAAGAAGAAAAAGAAAAAGTATTACTATAAGTCGAGACATAAGTTAAAGTTATATTAATTTTGAAAATGACACTGTATATTAATATCACTCTATATATGTAGACTTAAACAACTTGTATTATTTTATTGAAATTTATAATATCAATTTGATATGATACGTTTTCAAAGTATTATTCATAAAAAGAAGAGGAAAAGAAAGAAACGAAAAAAAAAAAAAAAAAAAAAAAACAAACCAATTGTGGTAACGAAAAGATAATCGGTGACGAATGAATGAATCTAAAATGTTATTGTAAATTCATATGTGCTTTATTGTCAAATGATTTCATATATGTATTTATATTTTTTGTTTTTAATAATTTGCCATACTATTCCGCTCGTATGTATGTATGTATGTATGTATGTAGGTATGTCAACCCAATATGTTAGAAAAATTAGAAACTTTGAAATTAGTGTTTAAAAGCCTGATCTATCAGCGGTTTGAGATTTGTCTTCGTATGCAATTGAAAATGAGAACAAAGGATTCGACGTAAAGAAAATTGTGATGAGTGTGTTGATAATGAAATAATTTTCTTTGTTTTTTTTTTTGTTAACAATTAATACGTACTGTCACATTCTTCTTTACTTCTAATTTAACAAATATATTTCCCAAGCTAATAAACGCACATTTAAATAAAAATCAAAATCAAAAATCATCGCGTTAATTTATATGAACGACTATAACAAAGAAGAAGAGTTTAAATATTATTATTATTATTATTATTATTATTAACAATTGTCTTCTAATCGAACGCTTCGTATATTACAAAAATCAAAATTGTTAAATTTGCTATGAAAATTGAAGATTTATATTTTTCTAATCGTTTCATCATCTGAAAAAGTATTTTCGTTCGATTTATTATACTTACATATAAACGCACACACCAAACTTTTTTTAATATATTTACAACGTTTTAATTTCCAT
>NW_015149055.1:125507-137691 GCF_001465965.1 Polistes dominula | reverse complement strand
ATAATATATGTTTTTAACTTAACTTCCTTCTTTCCTCCTTCTTTTATCCTTCTCTTCCTTCTCTCTTATTTCAATTAAACTTTTCTTCAAAATTTATTAATATTTGATATATTAAATATATAATTATATATATATATATATATATATATATATTTTTGTTTTGTTTTGCTCTCAGCTCTTATTTATCGGCTTTTTAAACAACACGCGTGTTAATTAATGAAAATTGTAATTTTCTCGCGTGGTTTTTTTTTACTTTCACAGATAATGAAGAGAGTTTTGTGTCTTATGTGGTTTGTGTATATGTGTGTTAACGTGTGTGCGTGTGTGTATTTTATTTGTAATCGGTCTCGATTGCTCTTTTTGTTCGTTTCGTATTCAAAAATTGTTGTTGATTCTTTTAAATTGTACTTTTTGTATTTTTTTTTGTTTTTTAAAAAAGTTCTCGCGACAACTTTTTATTATTATATGCTCTCACGAACGATCTTTTTCAAAGTTATCGTTTTTTGCCTGATGATTAAGAATTTTGGGAAGAAGATGAGACACGACGTCGAATTTGTTTTCTAAGGAGAAGGGGGGTCCTTACTTTCTGGTTATCGCTTTTGGACGTGGACCCTGAAATTTTCTTAATCTGCGAGGCGGTCTCAACTCCAGCAGCAAGGCCGCATCTTCCCTGAGAACAAACAAAATCCATATGACAAATAAATAATTAAAATCGACTGTGATAAATATATTTGGATTTTGTTTTTATATGTGCCGACGATTATACGACAATATGGAGTGGTGGTGGTGGTGGTGGTAGGTGAGTCTAACATAAGTCAACGTTAATTTTATTATATTTATCGTATATTACACAATTATTTATATTATAACATAAATTGTTTCTTTTTTTCTTTTTTATTATTATTATTATTATTATTATTCGTTAGTTCATTGTCGTCATTAACAACGGCACATATAAATGATTTATAATTGTACAGGAAATAAATGTGTTTTATTTCTACTCGTTTAAATTTCCCTCCTCTTTCCTCTTTTTTTTCTTTTTCTTCAAAATGAAACAACAAATCGCCTACAAAATGAACATAATTTATTATACGTTGATCGTAAAGTTTTTAAACGAAATGATTGATCAAAAAAAAAAAAAAAAGTACAACAACATATATTCGCGTTGATTCTTTGCATTGACCTCAAGAGAAAACTCGTACTTGTCTCTGTCAATCGTTTGAAACCTTCAATTGACGCTTTGTAACACGTTTCATTGGGTGATACTAAAAATAACTATAATTCGGCCTGTCGACGATTGCCATTTGAATACTTCGAAAATTTAACTGTCGACATAATGTTACATCTAAGATTAATTAACCCATTTATGTTCTTTCAACTTGATATTTAATACAGGATGTATGTCATTTTGTCATTTTTACAAAAATGCTTTTTCTTTTGTGATTAGATACGAAACGATTTCCTATCTATCTTCTTAAGTGATTAACTTAAGATTCATTAATTAATTTAAAAATATTATAATATATTTGAGACTTGAACGAATATTTTTTAACTTGTGAATTGAAGAAAATGAATTGAAGAAAGAAAATGAAGGAAGAAAGAAAGAGATAGAAAGAAAATGAGACATTTGTGAGACGAATGGAACAACACGACGACGACAACATGTCTCTCTTACCGATATTGCCGCCGGTCAAGTTCTATTCGTGTCATTCAATGAGAACCTACGCTTTTGACGCAATGCCCGTTTAAAAATATACTTAGTTGGTGCCGGTATACATGGACTGACGATATGGCGTGTGCCCAGTGTGTATATGTGTATACATGCACAAATAATACATGCTGACAAAAATATACATAAACACGTATCTACGTTTTATACAGGATGAATCAATTCAAGTGCCATTAAACCTATTTAATTAAAACAAATATATATATACTATAATAAATAAAATATTATATTATATTAGAGAGAAACCTTGATTGATTCAAATTACTTTTTAATTACTCTACGTGTGACTCTAATCTTGAATAAATCTTCTTTCCTAAAGTAAAACAATTATCAATGATCGAGATAAACGATTACAAATTTATGATCAATCTAAAGAATAGGATTATAATAGTAGATGATGATAAAAGTTTGAAAAAAAAAARATGTAGATCAAAGATTTGTCGATGTATTATACCGATAAAAATCATTCCGATTAATCTACAATAATTGTACAATTTCATCATCAACAAATAAAACGAAATGACGAATGATGAAGGCGAGGTTTTGTCCGTGAGAAAAGATGAAGAAAATGAGAAACAAAAAGAAAAAAAAATAATAAAAAAAATAGATAAAGAATGGTAGATGATAATATCGACGAGCTTGTTAATTATTATACGAGGAGAACGAGGAAAATCGATCGATCGATCGATCGATCGATCAATTGAACGACATAAATACCAGTTCGTTAATCTCGGTAATGTACTCTCAATAATCTCAAGGAAGTTGAATAAATGATAGATTAAGTAATCGTTAAGTGTGTTAGACAAAGAAAGAGAAAGAGAGATAGATAGATAGATAGGAAAATGAATCGATGGTAATCGATAGATCGATCAATTGATTAAAACATTGCAAAACATATACCGAGTAAGTAAATAAAGAAAGAAAGGAAGGAAGTGTTCGTTAGAAATCAAACATGACGCACCCTCCCTCACAATAATTTTCTATCTTTTTAATGGTAACGAAAAGATTTTACTTTATGTACTTTTTTTTTTTTTTCACCGTGTTTATTACACGTGTGCATATGCGCAATGCATTTAAAAGTTCGTTATAATAATCAAAGCGAAACGATCTCTTGCAATCGTCAGATAAGATAAAATCTTTATGCTCGCGTTTTATTTGCAATTTTTGTCTGGCCTTCGGGTGATGATCTACCTAAAGCAAGGTAGAACTTGTTAAACTTCGAACAATAAATATTTTAGGAAGAAACGAAATAATATATGAAAAACAAAATACAATGTGCAAGGTGGTGTAAAAGCTTTGAAATATCAATTAGGTTAATTTCACGTGAACTGTTTGAAACTGTTGTGGGGAAAATGGGTGGGTGCTATGTGCGAGATAAGGTTTTCAAGAGTTATTAAGACAATTAGTTTAATTTTTATGATCCCATATTGCAAACTTTGACTATGAAACTTAAGACCATATCAAAGACAAAGTAATTGATTTAGATAATCAATTAGAAGTTATTATTAATTGTAATCTATAAACCTCTAGTAGAACAAAATATTGAAATATATTGAATACATGTTTATTTAATATTAAAAAGAGATTTAAGGTGTTTTTTAATATTAAATACACACGTATTCAATATTTTTCAATATTTTGTGCTACTACGTGAACCTTTATTGTAATCCTGTAAATATAATTTAAAATCAATTATTTATCTTCTGCTGTTTTATAAAAAATAAAAGATACGAACAAAATGAGAAAATATAATCGATCGAAGAACAAAACAAATGAATGATTGTCGTGGTGCATGAAAAAGATTTATATTATTAATAAAATGTTATCTCATGAAATGGATTATGTCCGATGTAGTTGCAACGATGAAGAAGAAGACAACGATAAAGATGATGAAGCAGAATCTCGATCGCCCAATCTTCAGCGACATTACACGATTACGTTTAATACTCTTGCATAGTAGTACTAGTCGTAGTATTACTAACACACTCATCAAACTACTATTACTATTACTACTATTACTATTACTACTACTACTTCTACTACACTTATGAATGCTACTTTAATGTCTTTGAATAAGAAGGTGCGACGTAACGTTCGGCGTTAACCTTGATAAACCTCGCTTTTCTGTTGCGTTGTCGTATTCTTCGACCCTGATTATGGTATTCCTTAATTGCAAGGAAACGCTTAATACATGGAAGCCAAGAAGAAGAAGAAGAAGAAGAAGAGGAAGAAGAGGAAGAAGAAGAAGAAGAAGAAACATTATGAAAAACGATGCCTTATGTTTCCTTGATACTTTAGTACTTTTTTGTTTGTTTTTATCTTTCTTTCTTTCTTTCTTTCATTTTAATTTATTTTCTTTTTCATTTTCAATTGTTTTCCACGTTAGAGAAACCGACAAGAGAATTATACATGTATATGTGTGTGTATTATGTATCTAATGTATGCGCCTGAGAGAAGTCATGTGAAAACACAATGGACGACACAACGATGCACTCGACTATTCTCGATGATAGAAAAAAAAAAAAAAGAAGAAGAAGAAGAAAAAAAAAGAAACCGATATGGAAAATTGATTTGAAAATTTTCCCTAGATGGAATCGGAGATCGTGGTGTGCAACAACTTTTCAAATTTTCCCGCCAAATCTCGGTTAATACAAGTGAACATAGGGAAAACGTTAGAATCGTTGCCGATCAAAAAAAAAAAAAAAAAAAAACACGAGGCACTTTTCTAATTGATTTTACACTTTTATAGTTTTGTCTGATTTTCTTTCTTTCTTTCTTTTGATATCACTCGCATGAGGATTATTTTATCAAAAAGAAAAACAATCAATAAACCTGCTCACAATGTTATAAAACAAATGATAAAAAAAAAGAAATAAAAAAGTGAAAAAAAAACAAAACAAAAAAAACTTATAACAAATAAATAACAAAGGATTATAAAATCACTGAGAATGTATTGAAATTAAATCAAAAAAACGTTTCTCAAAACTTTTCTTTCTTCCTATCTCTCTCTCTCTCTCTCTATTTCTTTCACTTTGACGACAAATCACACAAGAAAATTAACATTAATTATAAATAAATAAGTAATACAATATTATTATTAATAAATAGAAGAAGAAAAAACAAACAAATTTTGTTTATTAAACAAACGAAATAAGATATATGAGAAGAAAGAATAGAACAAAATAGTAGAAACTTTTCTTGATTGTTTTTTACCGTTGAAAACTGTAGTTGCGACTAACGTGTGTAATAATTATAAAAATTTATTTAAAAAAAAGAAAAAAGAGGAAGAACAAGAAGAAAACAAAGTGTAAAAAAAGGAGAAAAGGAAGGATAAAGAAGAAAGAGAGATAGATAGATAGATAGAGAGAAAGAGAGAGAGAGAGAGAGTGAGAGAATAAGAGACACGCGCGTTACCGAAGACGTGCGACTACTGACTCGACGTGAACGAGCGCACGATTGGTTTATAAACTTGATACGTCACTGCGCACGTCTCGAGTCGAGCCTCCGATTATCAGCGTTTCTGATTGGTTCACTGTAATGTCCTTACATACCCCCGCCATATTTGAATTCAACTATGATAGAAGAAACGAGCTGATAGTCGTTCGTCACTTTACGTTCCTCGCGTACTTTTACGACGTCAACGACCGATAGGACAAAGATAAAATGAAACATAGAAAATTATTTTATATTCTTATACTTAATAAAATGTATAAATAAATGAAATAATAATAAACTATTGTTAATTTCAACAGATCATACATACATATATATATATAATGAATTTTTCATTGATTTATAAAATCTAATGTTTTCTCACACACATATAAATTATATATCAAATGTTTTCATTCACAATTTGACGGTTATGATTCATATGTCATATCAATGTAACAAAACTATATTTGGATATAAGATTTGAAGTAATACAAATTAGATGCAATCTAAACGTTACATTTGATTGTTGCAAATCCTTTCTTTCTTTCTTTCTTCCTTTCTCTCTCTCTCTCTCTTTCTTTCTTTTACTCCCTTTACACGGCCTATATCCAGCTAAAAATAGTCAATGAAATGATGGTTGTGTTAAAACGATCATCTCACTTCTTTTTCTTTCTCTATCTGTCTCTTTATAAGAGACATGTAATATTTATAGTAAAGGCACCTCCTCACACCCGGACATAATTTCGCATCGGTACCAATTTCTTATTCGTAGATATAACGAATTATAACGATCTCTTCCTTCATGTTTTATAAACAACAAGAAAGAATAATAATCTAGTAGTAAAATCTTATTTTTCTTTAATTGGTTAACATGGACTACTTTGTTTTTACGCAATCCTAATAAGAAATACCGACCGGGGGGAAAAAAAACGAAGTATTATTTGTTTAATCTTTTAAAAAAGAAAATTTCCAAGAGCATGCCCTATCAAAAATAAAGAATGAAAAACAAGTGATGCGTTTTTTTTTTGTTTTTTTTTTGTATAAAAATCGACCACTACTTGAAAACCTCTAAAAGATGAGCTTATAGTAATCGCCGGATGCATAACAAATACGCCATTAGGTAATTCAGAAATGTGCAATTTATCTTCTGAGTCCTCTCTTTTTTTTTTTCTACTTCTATCTTTCATAGGAACACACCAATCGTATTTATGTACCTGTTATATCGAAGATCCAAAAATGCAACACAACTGCCATTATATGATTAATGATAGAAAAAGAGAAAGAGAAGAAATGAACATGCACGGTTTTTTCCTAGATAATTAAAAAAAAAAAAAAAAGGTAATTAAAAAAGAATCAAAAGAAATGAATCTATATATAAACCTTCAAGTAATAATTACTTTCGACTTAATCACGATAATTGGATAGATTTTCATAATGATAGAAAAAAAATGAAGGAATTTACTAGGATTATCGACAGTCGATAATCTGATGTTATAAATCAAGTAATCCTTGACTCGTTAGTTTAGCACGTGTATCAATGTCAAAACTAAACTGGACATTTATCTTAAACTCGTTTTACATTTGCATAATACTCATATTGCAAGTGATAATAAAAACCAAAAAAAAAATCAAATAAAAAAAGGATTCTTCAAAGAAATTTCCAGAGAAATTGAAAAACAGAAAAAAACTTCGTGCTGTATTTGTATAAAAAGAATAAAAAAGAATAATAATAATAATAATAATAATAATAATAGAAATGATAAATGGGAAACGATATAATAATGTATGAAATACAAAGAAATACAAATGTGGTTATATAATAAACTGCATAATAATAATTGCGACATATTAGACGAGTCAATCGAAAAGAAAGAAGAGGACGACACCACGTCGAAGTCCACACGACGTAAATTCATCATTGCTTTGTTCGCATTTGCGACCTATTGAGAAAGAAAAAAAGAAAAAGAGAGAAAGAGAGAGAGAGAGAGAAAGAAAAAAAAATGAAATACAATCGTAAGAATCGATAAAATATACTTTCCAATATATTTTCATAAGTTTTTCCTTATATCTTCCTTAATAGTTTCTTTGAACGAAAACCCATGTCAAATATCTCAAACGTTTTAACTTCTCTCAACAAACATTTATTTCGATTACCTAATCGTATCATTCAGTACACATGTATGTAAACGTAAAAAATATACTGAAATATCGATGAACATCTTACATGTCCCCAACACTTATAAAGTTACATTGACGTCATATTATAACGTATGCAATGATAGTTTATGATGATAACAATGATCGTCATTATTTATCTTTTCTACTATGGTTGTCAATGATACAATATTAAAACAAACGATTGGAAATAAGACACGAACTTGTCTTTCTTTTTTTTTTTTTATCTCTCATCGAATTCCTCCTTTCCTTTCTTTTCCTTACTCTATAATTTTTTTTTATATTTAAAAAACGTGACAAATAATAAAAATCCTATCATTGGAATGTTTGCTTTTACTTTCGTTGGAATTGTTTCATTATCGTCAATATGTTATAAGTATAATATGCATATATGATAAATACGAATAATATGAGAATTTTAATGCTTAATGCTTGTTTTCTTTTTTTTAAATTATTTTTTCTTTTTTTTTAAAGGCACTACAAACCTACCAGTTTATTGGTTCTTAATCTTATCAATATATAAATACTTGTACATTATCTTATATCAGTTACTAACAGTCTTCCTCTAATATATAAAATTGATCAAACTATCTTAAATAAATATAAAAAATAATATATATATATATATATATATATATATATATATATATATATATAAGAAACAACACACACAATAACTCTTTAATCGTCCACGTGTAGATTGAAGGTATTTTTTCCCGGGACAAAAATTCAAGTATTCTCTACTTTATCATGTGAGATTACCGACCGTCGATAACTCAAATTCCTTCACTTTATTTTTTTACTATTATAAAAATATTTCAAATAACATAATTTGATTGCAGTAATATTATTGCTTATAGATGCGTACTTTTTTTTTTTTTCTATTTTAAAATAACATATTGCATTATTGAAACATTTATTAATATCCTAATTTTTTATACTAACAATTCTGGACAAGGTTGGCAGGACTGTTAAAGAACGACTTGAGCGTACACGTCGGTGGTTTATGAAATTAAAAAGTTACGCTTTTTGTCTTAACTGCTACAGTCACGGCATATCTTCTGAATTTAGCTCCGTGGTCATAGCCCATGTGATACTGTTCTTTTAATTCATCTAATTCTACTCTCATAACCTTAAAATCAAGTGAGCTTCGCTTTCGACTCTTCTCAAGGCTCAGCAATAATACTCAACGTGTAAAGTATCTTGTTTTTGTAATCAATAAAAAACAAAATCTAAATATTATATATTAGGATACTTCTAATAAACTCTATGTACATGATCTTATTTCAAATTGAACTTATTTACAGTTAAACAAACTTCAGGATTATTTTTTTAAATATATACAAATCAAGTAACACAGTAATAATAATCAGAATGGCGAATAATACCTGTATCGCATTTTCGCAAGACGGACAATATTTTGTTCATTGTGGAATAGATGGAACATTCAAGATTTGGGAAACAAAAACGAATAAACTCAAGGAAGAATGTATACCGAATGAACATCTTAAATCGCCATGCAATGTATTATTCTGGATTTCTGTAAATATTCAGACAACAAATGCAACGGTATAATCAAGTGTTTTTTTTTTTATTAATAGTTGTCACAAGTTATTTTTCCAACGATTGCGTTATGCAGTTTCATTTGATTTCTAATTATGAAACTTGACAAGATCTAAACATAATATTTAAAAAAGAATATATTACATAATTACATTGTTTCCCAAGTTAATAATCTGATTTAATATAATAATAATAATATTTTATTAATATTATTGTAGCGCTCACTAAGAAGTAAACGTGCAAAGAAAATGATTGTTGAAGAGACTGGACAACAAAAAGAAATCATTGTTATGGGATCTGTAAATGGAATGATCATTTTATATGATGTTGCTGCTGCTGCTGTTTATGGTCAATTAGAAAATGGTCATTCTTCTTGTATAACAGCTATAACTTGGTCAACAAATAGTGGTTTGTTCACAGCTGCTGACGATCATTGTATAATTCAATGGAATATTCATGAAAATGAAATTAAATCTAAATGGAAATGTGGCAAGGCAAAAGTCACTGCTTTAGCAGTAACGAAAGATGGAAAATCAGTGATCTCAGCCGATAGAATAATCAAATGGTGGGATTTATCTACTAAGAAAATAATTAAGACTTTTATTGGTCATGCTGGTCAAGTTAATTCTTTAAATGCAATAACAGTCAACGAAAATAACAATTATTTAATCAGTGGAGCAAATGAAGATACATGTCTGAGTATATGGGCTTTAGATGAGGTATGTAGAAGACTTATTCATTTATGTTTTATACAAATCATGAGAAAAATTCATGTATTTATTTATTTATTTATTTTATATGATTATTCACCTAATATTTATAAATCTATCAATGTGATTAGACGAAGAATGATGACAGTTCCGTAGCTTCATTAGCTATGAAAGATGAAGCTTCCTTTGTTTCTGCCCACGTGAATGAAGAGTCTCAAGTGATTGTATCAGCTACTACTAAATCAGGACAAGTACACATTTTTAAATGTGAACCCAATGGAAGTTTCAAACCTTTTAAACCAAAGCTAAAGATTGCAGTTACTTCTTATGAAAATGAAAAAGAAACTGTACAACAAATTCCCATTATTATGGCCAAATTGATAGAAAATGAACATTTATTATTGGCATATGGTTCTTTTGTTAATCCGATATTTGAAATAATTATACCAGATTATTCGAATAAGATGCAGTATTTAATACGTTCAGAAGTTAAAAAGACTAAAGAAAAGAAAGATGAGTCAGTTGCAAAAGTAAAAGTGGAGAATAATGTTGAATATCTTTCTCCAGGTAATATACAAAACTTGTTTATTATTATTTCATTATTATCATACTGTTTATTAAATGTTCAATGTTACATTTAGGAATAGGAAATACGATGATTAAAAGACATAGGACAAGTTCTGCTAGCTCTCAATTGCCTTTAAGAGATAGATTAGAAAGTCTTAGTTTAAATGTTGACACTAATACTACAAATAGAACTCCTTCTAAGGGAACTAATATGACGCAGCTATTAATGCAAGGATTAAACAACAAAGATAGAACCATTTTAAATAAGGTACTATTTACAGCAAATGAAAGAACAATTAGAAACACTGTTGCTAAATTACCAGTTCAAGCAATAACACCATTGATTGAAGAATTATCTATCATGTTACGAGGAAAAATGTATTCGTAAGATATCTATTTTTTTTATTCCCCCCTATTAAATACTCATTTAGTTATAATGGATAGTTTTAATTATTGAAAAAAAAAAATTAATTTATTTTAGAAGTATGATAGCTTCTATTTGGTTGGAAGTATTGATAACAACATACTCAACACATCTTTTGTCACATCCAAATATCGACGAAACGTTAAGTCCTATCTTAGGTTTGATTGATGAAAAGTTAATGTTATTAACTGAGGTATCTAAATTACGAGGACGTGTTTCACTTTTAACAGAACAAATATCCAAAAACCACGATGATCAAGACACGTTAAATGATTCTTTAATTGTCTATCAAGATGTTGGTAAGCATTTTATGATCAACATATTATGTGTTTAAATTATTTTCATTTATTATTATTATTATATATATATATATATATATTAAACATGATAAAGGGTTTTTTTTAATTCAATTTTTGTTTACGTTAGATTCATCTGAGGAAGGTTCTGCCATAGTAGAAGATACCGTAGAAAGCGAATCAGGTGAATATTGGGAAGAAATGTCGGACCAAGAAGAACAAGAAGAACAAGAAGAGCAAGAAGATCAAAATCAAAATGATGATGAAGATGAAGATGAAGATGACAGTAATAGTATCGAATTTAAAGAGGAAGATGATATGAGCAGTTGAATTTTTATTATTAACTTTGTACAATTATTTGTGATTAATGATAAAAGTATAATTTCACAGATTACCAATCATTTTTATATATTTCCAAATTATCTGTACAATATTTGAGAAGTTTTTCGTGAAGACTGTTAAAAGAATTTTATGTCCAAGAATAATTGATAATATTTATGAATGTACTTATTGTAAATAATAATAAYGAAATACTTTTATCAAAAACTATTTGACATATTTATTGATATAATTATTTGTATTTATTTAAATATAAATTATGAATAAGATATAATATGGATTAATCTAACTTTGAAATGCAACATTTTTATTATGTAAGCTCTAAATTGATCGATCTTTAAATCACTTTGATGTCGCCATCTCACGAACTTACGAAACACTACTATGATAAACCTTACTGTCAGTATTTATCAAAGTCGATTGTCGATAAGGTAGATTTTTTTCAAACATTTGTTAATTTATTACTTTTTAAATGCAAATGAAAGTAAATCAATTGAAATGTTAAATTTACAATGAGACTATGCAAAGTAATGAAGAAATACGTCAAATGTGTTGCTATTTTGAATAATTCTTATTAAATGCTAATCGTATTATTAACATTACAAAGTATTCGAGAATTTGTTAATATGACATGAAATATAAAGTAAACCAATATCCGAATTTTTGTTCTATTGGATTATTCAAAAAGTAATTTCGATTTTTTTTCTGACACAATTTTAACATTAGTTTATGCAAATTCGGCAAATGAACAACACGTGAGATTGGTTAGATGCTAAATTTATCAAATTCAACTGTTTATGCTTACTTGTGTAAGGCCTAGGTTTAAACTTAGAAGTGAAAATTGTCGTGATTTTTTATAAAAGAAAAAATGAAATTACTTTTCGAACAACCTAATTATTATTAATATTTTCGACTACGATAAATAACTTTGACTTTGAATCAAGTT
>NW_015149055.1:95704-122050 GCF_001465965.1 Polistes dominula | reverse complement strand
AAAATACATCAATTGTTAATACTTCGAGAAAGTAACAATTATGTAAATGTTTTGTTGTTTAAATCTATAGAATGGAATAATATCTATTGGACCAATCAGATTCATACCTCTCAATCAAATTCAAATAAATACTTTAATCGCGCCATTAAAACAGCATCGGATTGACGTATGGCGGGTCATCGCGCGAAACTCGAATGACGTAGTAAATATTACGTAAGCCTACCGAAAAGAGAAAGACGTACGTACCTCTTGGATATTTGTACCTCGAAATGATGAAATCAATTATTTTTACGACTTTATTCTACATATTTTGAAATTAAAAAAGACACATCTTTGATTTCAATTATACGAAATGACTTATACACAGTTTAAAAGACATTTTCTTTTGTATCGTGATAAGTGATAAGACAATGATAAGAAAAAGATTTAACAAAATCTTAAATATATTTGATATCAACGTAAAAAAAAAAAAAAAACAATTATTATAATTAATATTGTTGAATGCTATCAACGAAAGGGGGAAAAAAAAATCAAACGTTTATAAAACTCCAAATTATATTCGGGAAAATATTTAATTTAATTGTTAAAGGAAAAAAAAAAGAAGAAGAAAAGAACAGATAAATTATAAAAATTATTTTTGCAGAAATGTTTAATCTAAACGCTGGGGAAAACATCGAAAAGGAATAAAAGATTAAAAGAAAATTATTTTTGTAGAAACGTTTAACCAAAATGGTGAAGAAATAGGAAAAGGGAACGAAATAAGATTGGAAAAATGATATTCGCAGAAAGACTTAACCTAAATCCAGAAGGATAAGAAAATGAAAAGAAATAAGATAAGAGAAATCATATATTCGCAGAAATAATATTAAACGTTTAAGTTAAGAAAAAGGCGTGATCATTGAAACTCATTCTTTATAAATTATTGACCAAAGAACGAACACGTGACCAGGCGAGCCAATGATGAGAGATAAGGCGCGAAAGTTAAATTCGAACGTACCTGGAATAAATCGACCAATGGGAAGCGGCCTTGCATGATGATTTTCGATTTAAGAACAGCACTTTTTTTTTTTTTTCTTACACTGATTCACTATTAAAATCCACTTTTTTCTTTTCCAATATTATGCGAATTATAATCTAGTTAATGAAAAAAGAAACAAAAAACAAAAGGGAAAGATCAATAAAAATATTTCATACAAATTCGTTCGTACAAAGAAAAATAATACATATATATATATCGATCGTATGATTTGTCTAATGGCGAAATTTGATTCAATAGCTACGCGTTGCTAAGAAATGAAAACGTAACACGCACAGCACGACGTATCGTAATACGTAAATGACTGTTCGTAGAGTGTAACCATGTACCAACAAGTCAAGACTAACTCTCTTTTGCCCTCTCTTCCTAACCAAAACCTGCTCTCCTCTCCCACTCTTCTGTCAACATCTTTCTCCCCTTCCCTATTCCAATTTTTCCCTCACCCCCTCCTACTTCAATAAATGCCTTCACTCTTCTCTGAACAAGATACGCTTTTAAAAGTACGAACACAATTAATTTGAAGAATCAAACAATTAAATTCTAATAATAATTATAATATTTATAAATAATTAATAAAACTTCTATTTTGTGAATTTATTATAGATAATTATTAATATATTTAAATGTGGAAACAATACTTTGAAATATTATCTTTAAATTGTGTACGATTCTTTTGTTCGCCATTTTGAAGAAAAATCAACCAATCAAATTTCCTTGTCATATGTAATTTTTTACTTCGTATACAGTAAATAAATGAAACAATCGTTTTTATTGGCTTTCATTATCACTACTTGAGTCGTGGAAAAAAATGTGAAATTGATTAAGAATATCGAAAGATTGAATAATATTGACATAAAAAAATATTTTTTAATAATTTGAATTAGTTTTCGATCATGAACAACAAAACACCTCCAACTGACCTATGCTCGTTGACGACCCGGAACAAACTGGTTTGACTGATTGTGAGAGCACGGACACGTGCAACGAGGCTTGCTGCCAGACAACGAACGAACACGTCCGAACGATATCGAAGATAACCGAGAATAACCACGTGCCAACTAGCCGAATCATCCATCGTCTCGTAGCAGCCATTGCAAATATATATATATATAATTGTTTTATCTTTTAATCTTAATTAAGTCATTAAAATCGAATATACGTTTTTCCCCCACTAATTGCGTTCATTACAATTAACGTATTTCAATCAGAAAATAAATCTAGCATTGTAAAGAAAAGTTATATATTATTTATAAAAAATTTGTAGATAATTAATTAAATAAATAGAAACGAAAATTTAATTACGTTTTAAATTTGGAATTCTATTTGCTAACGATAGATCGAATATATGTTTTCTTAGATCCTGTTACAAGATAACATATGTATATAAGTATATAAGAATGTTTACGAAATATACGACGACAATAGAAATCGATGCAGTTTTCGAACGAGTATAGTTCACTTTCGAATCGATTAATTCGCCACGATTACCACAACAAGAACAATGTAAAACTTGCATTATCAACATACTACAGTTCGATTTAATTAATGAGATTATATACAAACGTACACGAATGTTACTTTGACAATTAACCTCAAAAATACCATTCACAATTGTATCAAGTAAAAATGTAATAAATAGCATATTTTAGTTCCTTGCAAGTAATTAACTTAATAAATGAAATGATTGGTATTGAAAGATTAAGAAAAAAAAAAAAGAAAATACTCGAGCGTGGTTGTTTTTAAAATAAAAAATACTTAATTGAATATACAAAACACGCGTATTAATCCTTTCTCATTTGAACAAAGTGAAGTATGCAATGCATAAGTACATACCGTTCGAACGAACGACCTTCGCTCTTTTTACGCGATGTCCTTCACCTCGACACTAATTCAACGCAGAGGAAGCAATAATGACAATATTATACACCTCGAAATTTATACACAACACTTACTTCTCTTAACACTTGAATCAAGGCTACTTGATTATTACCCCTATTCTCACTTTCAACTTTTAACGAACTTTAAAAAAAAAAAATCAAATAATGAAAGAAAAAGAAAAACATTTCGATGTCTCGATCTGTCACTCCAGAAATTAACCTCAAATCGAATGAAACGTCAACGATGGTTGCCGAACTATCTTGAAGTATGCTACGCGATTCGTGTAAATGTTTAATTATGATTTCCTTTTACTTTTTTTTTTTTTCAATTTTAAATATAAAATTAAATAAGATTAAATACTAAAATCAAAGTACGTTTGACGTGAGAATATTGACCGACAATTGATTAAATTTAATGAAAAAAATGCAAACATACGTACACACATCATGCGACTACACTACTATATATATATATATATATATATATATTTATAAATACGCACAATAAATATACACGAAGAAAAATATGTATAAGCAACGTAAAAAGAGATGCGAACGCTCCGACGTTCGTTAGTCAACTGACGAAGTGATTTGAAGCAAAGCAGGTTTTACGTTCGACCGTGAACCACGCGACGATATTTGTCGATAACATTATAATGTCATTATGCTCAAATATCAACGAATTTAACTTTTTCTTTCTGTACGGCTGTCAGACACACACACACACACACACTACATGTTTTACTTTTTTTATTCATCCCTATTTTTATTCATTTGATAATAATCAACACTAATTTTTCTTTATTGAATGTTATCTTCCGGTGACTGTACCTTTTTACTCTTTCTTTTGCAACTGTCTTGTATTTGTCTATCTCTTTCTTTCATATTTTCATTTTATCAGAGTAAAGGAAAAAAGAAAGAAAAAAATGAAAATAAAAAGTAGATATTGAAGTGGAAATTGTGCTCTTCTGTGATATTGAGGCCACGAGTGGCGTGATTTAAGAATTTTAATTTGTTTCTCTTCTCATCAATGATGTCTAAATTTCGTATATCTCTTTCTCTCCTTTCTCTTCAGATATTAAATATATTCCGTAATAAATTCTAGTAAATTTCCAATGATTTTATTTATCTCATTTTATTTATTTTGTTTTGTTTTATTTCCTCTCATTTAAATGTGCGATATTCGATCTTTTTTCTTTTTATCAATTTAAAATTTAAATATTAAATTCGGCGCCACTTTATTACATCAGGCGATAACGGAATGTATGGTCACGTGACCATTACTGCTAAGCAATTGGCGTATTACTCGTAACAGTGGTTCTCAATGTTATCTATACACTCGATAATTAATATTATCTCTATATGTAGTTTTACAAATTATTTATTTTATTAATTTCAAATAAGTTTAGATAACTTGCCTATCTTTTACCCCAATTTGTCTAGCTTCAATTACGCGTGTAAATGCAATAATTCATTTATGCTAATTGCAAGAAAACGTTTATTTATAATATATAATGTAAAATAGAAAACAAAAATCCAAAAATAAAATATTCAAAATCTGAGGTTCTTTCTTTCCAAATAAAAACTTATTATCGAGAAAAGAATACATCTTGTCACTTATTATTAGACTTATTGCAAATAAGTCGTTTGTCTAAAGATACGGGTCGACGGATCATGGACGACGACGGCCTTTAATGACCGTCAAACTTTTCCACGATAGATGAACGGAGATCAATTTGGTTAGGTCAATAAATGGCAAAAAGAATTGGCCGACCTCGTGCAGTGCATTGACATGAAATAAACCTTTTCTCCTCCGTTTCTTCTTACACACTTATAATGCACATAAGAAAAATTGACAAGATTACAAACAGTATCAATAATCTATTATCAGATTAGATCATGTTGAAGTCACATCATTTTTATGTAATAATATTTTTTAAATGAAAAACAACAACGCAACAACTTTCGATGCAAAATTTTCCTCTTTGTTTATTTTTTGCTCTCCTCTTCTTTTTTAATTGCTCTTTATTCTTTTCCAATCTTCATGGATTCGATTATATTAATCTTCTTTCATATAATCTTTCTAATTTGAATAGTTATACCGATCCGAAATAATGATTATTTTTATTATGATCTCGGTATAAAAATGATCAAGCACAAATATCGCTACTCACCGGGTATCGACGAGTTGATACCGATCGAGCTTGTCCGCGATTGGCCCACAATGATGACGTTGCTGGCCTAGTTGGCAGCCTTGATTGGTGAGCTGCCCGCTGCAACTCAGGCAACGGCGGGCTCCTTGCCAAACAACCAGCATTACTAGACAGCAAGATGACTGGCGTTTAAAAATTACTTTCCAATCTTATTTTCAGCCTATTAATATACTCTCCCGCGCGTGCCTGTTTATTCCTTTACCCTCTTCTTCCCCACCCCCACCCACCCCCATTCGCGATACAAAAATTACAATTCTTTCATAAGTATTCTACATCTGTTATTTGACTTGTTTTTTTTTTCAAATACAAGGTGTGCCAAAAATTCCTAGATGGACTAAAAGTTCCTAGGCAGGTCAAAAATTCATAAATGATTTTTAAAATCCATTCATCTTTTTTTTTTTTTCTTTTAATAAACTTTTTAGAATAATGTTTTTATTTTTGTATTGTAAAAATTAAAAGCTCAATTGATAAAATTAGAAGATTAAACCACAATCTTGAAATGTCTTGAAAATATAAATAATTTATTTTGAAAATCATCTAAGAACTTTTAACTCACACTTATAATCAAAGATCGCACAGTTTTTTTTTTTTTTTTTTAATATTTATTTTTATATAGTCTAATTATGTCAGGTTGATAATTCATAATGACTTTCGTTATTATGAAATAATAAGATAAACAACAAATAAGAATGGATGATTCATACTTGTTGTGTGATAATTCAGAGAACATGTTTGATATTTTTTTCGGCAATTTTAATCGTCTCCGGCATTATGAATAAAATCAATATTATATCAGCAAATAATTAGGGATATATAATAAGATAGATAGTCATATTATCGCATGGTTCATAAAACGCTGATGCGAGAACGTCATGTTACTTGTGTGCGTAATTATATGTTGCTTTGCCAAATAAATCTTATCTTTGTAACTTTATCTTATTGTTAGTGATTTAATTCCTCCAAGTCAGTAGTTTTATTTTATATTTTCTAACGTAGAATGATATTTATATATTAAGAAATAATACAAAATTATTAAATTAACTAAAGAAAACATATATACGTAATTTTTTGTCTGCTTCATAAAAATCATTATTTGATTCGATTAAATTCGCCATATTTGTCTGCAAAATTGTAATTACTTTTTTTCTTCTTCTTGTAATATTTCTCTTTTGTTTCAATGATAACTTGTTCCACTTTTAAGCAAATACAATTAACGAACTCTCTCCAGTTTATCCTTTCTTTTGCACCTACCTTGAGAACGTCACGTTACAATGGCCTCCTCGTTGCTTCACACAGCTCCACAAACAACCACTCACACACACACACACTTACACAAATAGAGCACGCACGGTTGCCGTCTGTCGGTTAAATTTTAAACTAAAATCACTCTCTTTGACTCGGTCGGTAATATCGTACGTCACACGCACCGTTTATTACTTCTATAATACTTATTGATTCGCAAACCAATGTTACACGATAATCTCGATAATAATTTACGTTTATTTATTTATTTATTTCTCTCTCTCTCTCTCTCTTTCTTTCTCTCTTTAAATTAGTGTAATATCACGCGAGAAAAAAGAAAACAATATAACAATAAATGAAGACTTCGTGCAAATAGAAATAACTTTTAAAAGCCGATCGTTTGGATGAACGTGAACGTATGATATTCTCGAACACTTTCTATGTAAAAACGAATTACTAAATTAACATAAAAATTTGTCAATGTCTTCGAATTAGACTTTGTTGAACTGTAAATCCGATAATTGCGAAGCACAACTCCAAATACGAAACGCACCGTACGGCGTCTGACCGAATACTGTGGCATGAACTGTTCCAATGTTGCCAAGTTTGAATCCTTCATTTTTCGATTACCCCCAGATTTAAAGTAACTTATAATCTCGATCTTGACCTATACGTTTGTACATTTAAAAATAATTGTATTTTTATATTTTTATATACATGTATATATATGTAATATATTTATTATATAAATATATATATATATATTTACTAAAATTAGATAATCTATATAATTGCAAAATCATTATCTTTAAAAAAAAAAAAATAAAATATACAACATTTGAAATAATAGATTACATAAGTAAAATACAAGATATCGAGCTAATTATTTATATTGAAAAATTATTTCTATAAAAAATGACATGTCTCGGTCGGTAATGGTTATACCTGTTAATGTTATTAGGTTGGTATGTTTCAAAATGTCGGATATTATTTTTAAATATTCGAATTATAGATTAAACTTATGTTTTTTTCTTTTTCATTTGTGTTTCATAAATACTTTATTATACTATATATTTAACTATAAATTAAATTGAATTACATCATGCTCGAGTGAAAAAGATTAATTGAATTTATTTAAAAATAATAATAAAAAAAAAAAAACAAGAACAGATAATAAGAAAGTATTTAATGAAAAATAGATACCATTTAGTTTTATTGGAGATTTTGTGCTTCAAAATGTTTAACATATTTTGAATCATACATCATATAATTTACATAGTGTCATTTATAATTTACTGAACACATTAGAGATTGCAGTACACAATTAATAGATTTCTTTTATTATTTTTTTTTTTAATCGATGTATCTGCACAAGACATTTTTCTTTTTTTTGTAAGGATAGCATTGATATTATAAAAAAAGTTCAGATTACTTATAATTTGATTATCAGAATTGATCATTAACGTCGAGATTAGATCTTTCAATAGTTATTTGCATTAAAACTATATTAGCGAATAGTAAAAACGTTCATTTTAACAAAATCTTATTGATAAATTATTGTTGTTGTTGTTTTTTTTTTCTGTTTTTTCTTTTTTTTTTTTTGCATTTTTCATTTTCTTTTATTTTTTGTTTTTTTGTTTTTTTTTTGTTGTTTTTCGTTTCTCAATTTGTTTTCACACGGTGCATTATGCTTCGGTGTACAAATCAGTCATTTTGCAAGTATCTACATAAATTGCTCATTTAAATGCACAACGTTACGTTTCTATAAGTTTGACGCTTTTACAAATATCTAGATCAAGAATTGTAAGATCACAAGAGTTCGATAGTCCTCAATGTTAAATTTAATCAATTATAATAGTTTAATAATATTCATTGTAAGTATGTAATGAAGTGTATTTTTTGTTGTCAATTAAATATTATTTCTGATTGAAATCTGATTTGTCGCATAAAATTATTCTCAACAGCCTCTCTTACAATTAATCGTAATATGTCTGGACAATAATAATAATAATAATAATAATAGTAATAATAGTATTATTATTTAAATATTATAAATAAATTGTTCAAGTCCTCTTTTGGATTTAATTAAAAAATTAATTAATCATATATTCCATAATACTACTAATAAGTATAAAATATATTAAATATATATATATATATATGCATGATAGTAAATATATAATGCTAAGTAAGGATGATGATATCATAAATATAAGTATCATTACATAATATTTTCTTAAATATACAATTTGTCTCAATTTTAATCCACAATGTTTGACTATTATATTTTATAAGTAAAAATATGAACATAATGTTACTGTTTTATTCAAAGAAGAATATGTGCTGACAATATATTTTGTGAATTAAAATTGAGATTATTTGTATTTATTATATATCAAAGTCCAGACATGAAAAATTTATACAAATTGATTGAACTGTACGTTTGATTTTATATATATATATATATATATATATTATTTTTATCTTATCGTATTTTCTTCATTTAATATTATTGTATCTTATATAAACGTATACAGCCTGGTTATTAAGTAAATGCTTGAACGATAACGCACGATGATATTATTTATTTATTTTTTTGTTTGTTTGTTTGTTTGTTAGAATAAGAATTGAAAAAAACTGATACTAAGCATAAATCAGAAGAAGAATATTTCATCATTGCAATCCAATAGGATTTAACTAAGACGAATACTTTCCCCTCCCCCTCCCCCCCAATATTATCATATATTGCTTTGTTAATTATAAATTGTTATGTTAACAAAAATATGAAATCATCATAAAAGTAATGTATCGTCACAACCCTTTAGTATAAATGTATGTATGTATGTATATTTGTTTTCAATTCATTTTTATACGTAGTTTTATCGCATATGTCAGATTAGAAATTTGTTTTTTATCTTTTTTCTTTTTTTTTTTTTCTTTTGATGAATATATAATTATTATCGTTATATCATGAATTTGAATATTTACAAGCATATTCATACGATTAGAAATTTACGTAATCCTAGAATACTTCTTTACAATTAGTACGAAAAATGATATAAGATTAAGTTTTTATTATGATTTTTTTCTTGTTTTTTTTTCTTTTTTTTTTATATATATATTCTTTTTTTCTTTACTATTATTATTATTATTATTATCGATAATTATTTATTCAGTTAAATGATAATTTGGAAAAAGATAATTTTTTTTTGTTGATTCAGTAAAGCCAAGAGAAAAAATATATATATATAAGTAAATCTTTATATTTATATTAATACGTTACGTTTATCATTAAATATAAAATACTAAGAGAAAACATATTGGATGAAGAAAATGTATGAGAGAGAGAGAGAGAGAGAGAGAGATAAAGTGTTAAGATAAAAGATTAATATTAAATCTTGAAATATCTTAATATCGCATTTCTGTAAGAGAATAATTAATCCTTTACATATATATGTGTATATATATGTATATATATGTATAATAATTATATAGAAATTCTTGTTCTCATGATAGTTTTCATGTCGTCCAATGAAATTAACATTAATAATAATAATAAAAATAAATAAACATTAAGATTACCCAGGCAGCAAAATAGTATACATGTTCGTATACAGTATACCATGGAATAACAATGTAGAGCTTGTGTGTTAAAATAATACATGATTTACTATAACACTGAATGTATAACAGTTTTCTGTACTCTACAGCCTCTCTATATAAATACAAACTAAGTAACAAAAATCTTATAGAATTAGATTTATACTAAATATTATATATTTCGACATTAGAAAAAGAAAAAGAAAAAGAAAAAGAAGAAAGAAAGAAAGAAAGAAAATATTTTGTTAAAGTTTACTGCACTATATCAATCGTATTTGTTAATGAGATTCATAACTGACATTAAGTTCGTATTTTCTCAGATCATATATTAAATTTTTATATTTGTTTATAAATTAATTGATATAAAAAAAAAAAAACATGAATTTTAAGGAAAAAAGAAAGAAAGAGAGAATAATAATAATAATAATAATATTAATCAGTTAAGCGTGTTTGACGACTATATCCGTCATCGCTTGATTATCGCGACACACACCAGAGCGCACTCTGTAACGTATTACAAATATTGCAGCAATAAACTTTTGAATTTCTAATACCAATTAATAATAATAATTAAAATATTATATAATAAAAATAATTATTCATTCATTCATTCATTCATTCATCCATTCATTTCTGTGAAAAGAAATGGTCGATATTAAAAATAAAATGAATTAAAAAAAAAAAAAATAAATTGACAATGGAGTAACTATTAAATGATAAAATCAATAAATATAGGTGTTCTCATAATCACCTTTTTTTTTTTTTTTTTTTTGAATTATATCTGATATATATGTATTTACAATTTACACACCTAATAATACGCATTTAATGTATCAATGAAAGAATGATGATGTGATGTGTATATAATTTATTAATGTCAGTTCTTTATCTAATGCATCATTTTATGAAGTTTTAGAATTTTACCCAAACGTTGTTTAGCCGTTTTCATTCCCTTTCTAGGCTTACGTTCTAAAAATTCAAAAATGTTATTATCTAGATGACTTAATCATAATAATAATAATAATGATAATAAAGAAAATAGAAAAATACTTTACCGATTGGAACTGGTGCTGCTAACTTAGCTTTAACATCTTTCAGCCTATTTGGACTTGTCAATATTGATCCATATCCAGTGCTAGTTTTGACAATATTTTCTGTAGGTACAATTGGTGTTGGACCAGACGTTACAATTGATGTATCTTTTTGTTTCTTCTTATTATATGTCCTCTTGGTTGTATTCTACCATATAACAAAATTAATATATTATTATTTTTATTTAATTTATATATTAATAATAATAATGATTTATTCTGCCATTTAATAGAAATCTATTGATTAAATATAAATACAGATTAAAATGTATACGTGCATGAAAAGATGAATATTTGAGAATGTGTAATTTAATCATCCAAGTTAAAAATGTAAATTAAAATATATAAAAATAATAATTATTTATACATAAAACAAGATCTACAGACTATTACAATTATATGAAGAAAATTATGATATGCCTACCAATTTCTTCTTTGTAATCTTGTCCATCTCGTTATCCAGATATTCACCCTATATGATACAAGTATGTAATAATGAAAGTATATTATAGATATATATATATATATATCTAAATGGAGAGATAACTAAAAATATTTCTTTAGAAATAAATGAAATGTATTTAATTTGCATACATAATATATATGTGTGTGTGGATAAGTTTGTAAGATGAAACAATTGTTTTTCATAATAAAAAATGAGAAAAAGAGATAAAGAGAGAACTAATAAAATATAAATAAGAAATAATTTCAAATCTACCGCTTGTTTAGCTCGTTTCGCTGCTGCTGCTTCCAATCCTTTTTCAACTGAAGTTTTTCTAACTCCTTCTCGTGCTGGTCGATTTGTCTTTGGCAAGAGTGGTCCAACTCTGGCTTTTGGATTCCATGCCTCATCTATTTGACTTTTTGCTTTGGGTTTGAAAATATAGTCTTCATCGTCAGAAGCATCCAAAGCAGGATAAACTAAAAATATCAAAGTCATTCTCATTTAGAAATTTTAATCATTTATGTCTAATTTCTTATACAAATATATACATATATATGTATTAACTTACTAAAATCATCGTCCTGATGAACTTTGTCAATATTTTCTATCAAGTGATCGTCGTCGTCATCATTGTCGTTGTTGCGTTGTGTTTTTTCTACTTTAGTTGGTTTGCTGGAGTTACTCGATGTCGTTGAATAACACTGCTCGCTGAATGATAACATCCCAGCAATAGCTTCACGTGTTGACGGTGATGCCCTGTCAGAACTAGCCGTTTTCAATTTATAAATACTAAGACACCAAAAAATAAAATATAACTATTCTCCAAAATAATCATTATATTTGCATGCTTTGAAATTATAAATCACTTTAATAAATAGATGAATATTAAAAGTAATCTTACGAGACGTAATAATGACTTACCCAGTAGGAGGAGGAGGAGGMGGCACAGGTTGACTGTATTGTGGAATTGTTGATGGTCTAAAATAATTGTAAATATGACTGATAATGATTCTGTAACGATTAGAAAAATATAAATAAAAAATAAAAAAAATGTGTTACATACGTAACGTCTAATCTTTGAGGAGCGTTTCCTAATGTATATACAGATGCTTTAATCAATTCTTCTATACCATTTTTGGGAATATCATTTAAAACATCAACGTCGCCATCGTAATCTCGTTTAATTCGTTTTTGCGTGTTAGCTTTAGAATTTCTTCTTCTTTTTGGAGACTCGTCTATAGTAAATCTACCATAATCACTTTCATTACTACCGTCATGAAAATCATATACAGACGTACGATTCCAAGAAAGTTCTTTCGTAACAGTAGCATGATTAGAAGTAAAATTATTTTGTAAATTGATATTATCATTTGTACTTCTAACGACTTCGTTGTTTCCTAATTTAAATCTGATAACAGTGGGACTTTGTTTTCCTGGCTTGGCTATACGTTTCTGTGTAGGACTATTAACGTGTTTTTCTTCCATCAAAGTATTTTTAATATAAGGGTACATTACAGGTTTTGATAAAGTTAACTTTAATGGTGGCCGATTAGTTGCAATACTATCATTAATTATAGTCCCAACTTTATTTGTTTCTTTCAACGTAGCTTTAAATGGATTTTCTACCATTTTATCTGCGACATCATAATCTACGAAATCTTTATTCAATGGTTTCTTTTTCTTTCTTTTACTTTCACGCTCCGGTTTAGGAGGATTTAATGATATCAAATACCTCTCGGCGTGACGTATTTCTTTACTAAAATCTTTCAATAATTTTTGACTGTTTATCGTATTTGGTATTTGACTTCTACTGACCATATTGTACTATATAAAAATATAAAAATATTAAAAAGAATTTCATTTCTATATTAAATAAAATAAATATACCAAAATATTTTACTTACGTCTTTATCAGTGTTCCATTGTTTTAAAATACTTAATAACGCTCTAACACCTTGTAAAAAATATGGTGGACATTTTTTCTCCTCATTATTTAATTCTTTCAGTTCTTTTAACAATTTTTTAGCAGCAAACCAATTAATCGTCTCAAAACCAGGATATTGAAATTTGGCAGGAGTTTTCATTTTTCTTTCCAACTCGTATATTCTGTAAAATAGAATATTTAATGAGAAGCAATATGTGTGTTTTACACTTTTATATTCACTTACGTACTTACTGTATCTGCATAGGAATATTTAAACTATGTACAAAATTTCCACCGAAAACCAAAGAATCAATTGGAGTTAAGACAGCGTGTATCCAACCTGTTGGTATCATCATAGTCTGGCCCTGTTTAATAACGCATTTGTAACATGCATCAGCCTGATCTCCAAAGAAAGTTTCACTTTGAGTAGAACTGCACATCCAATGCTGATATAATTGTAAATTTGCTGGTGTCGGTTTGATAAGATAAAACACTTTTTCACCCTTTAATACATGATACCAAACTGATGTGCCGCCAAAATCTATATGAAAATCTGTGAAACTGTCTTTGACTCCCATTAGGCAATATTTTTGTACTTCGGGACGCTTTATATCACTTTCCTCAGGCCAATCGCGTGGCCAAACAGAGTTTACCCAGTCAAGTTTGCGCGCGATGTATGGTGCTTCGACCATTGATGAAAGACTGCAACGTTTATTTGTCAATTTATACACATACGTCCTATATACGATTAAAGCCATATATGGCAAGGCAATGAATATGGATATACCCAGTATTTGAAAATTCAAGACTTATGACATTAAAAACTTTTGTTCGACAAGGGTCATTGTAATATTCTACAAAGTCTCGTAATTTCATTCGAATGTTACTTTGTCTTGTGACATCTATCACATCCATTTCACGATCTCCACCTGAATTAATAATATAATATGTATGAATATTATAATAATCAATATTTTATTTCTCCTTCTTAATATACAATATATTCTGTGTAATTATATTATTATATTATTTGAAGAATTAACTGATCATCTTACCTATATAACTTTCAACATCGTAAACGCTAAAGTTTGGAGGAGGTACGCTCATATCAAGACCATCTTTTCCATCGATTATAATAGGTGTCTCAAATCCATTATTTTGTAAATATTGCAGTGTTAATTGTTGTCCTCTCACATGTTTAACTATTTCGTCGGCTTTAGAAAAATGTCTAGATTTTAATTCTCGAATGAATACTTCTGTCCCAGTTTGAACAGGTTTAGAATCTGCATTCTTTTCGGTATAATCATGTCTGTGCCAATTTGATCTAGTTTTCACTAAAATATAAATATGGAAATATTCTTACAATCTATCTTATTAATCACATTAGTATGATAACAATAAGTGAATTCATTTTACTTACTAATAGATGGTCCATGCATTGGTTCACATTTTGGACAATGATATTTATCGACGTCTAATGACATATATTCTTTTAGAGCTACACACCTTTGCAGACATATAAAGTAAACAACGTTAATATCGATAACTTTAAGAGTATTGTCAAAATTGTGTTAAATAATGAATAAAAACATTTAAAAATCACTTATGCATCATCAAAACTAATGTATATGAATTTGAATTTAAATAACAATTTAGGATAAAGATATCAATACAATTTACACATAGAAAACAACTAAATATCAAATAACAAATTAATTTGATCAAAAGGATAACATAATCACCAAATGTATAGGTTATGATACTATCAATAAACATTCCTTTGTATACGAAGTTATACATACTTTTAGATGAAAATTGACAAATATTTATGAATATATAGGATCTATGCAATTTTTGGAATAATCGTTATTAAACTACAATGTTAGAAGAAATGTTGGAAATTGTAAAGCATTAACTTAACGTTGTGTTTTATATCTTCGTGACGCACGTGTCATTTTGTCAATGGATTTCTTTCACAATACTTACCCGCCGTGATACCATTCTTTACAAATGTCGCATAGTATCATAAATTGCTCAGCGTCATAAGAACGACCACACAAACAATATTTAACTGGTAACTCCATTTTTGTTAGTAGATACTAAACTGTATGTATGCACTAAGTACAGTTATCTGTTATTAGTTATTACCTTACAAGAAGTCATACCGTACGTTATTCTATCGAATGACTATTGAAGCGCCATCTGACGTCAAATTCTTTCAATTAGAAATATTTCACTAGCTTTCAAACTCATTTGAAAGCCCGCCACGTTATGTGACTAATATGTGATAATGAAACTGATATGCACCATTGGACCAATAGGAATTTTTTATTGAAATTGACATTTCTGCGTATATTTTGGTTTTATCAAAATATTAGATAATACGTAAACATAATTGGTATTCGCACTAAATTGATGAATTTATTAATTTAATACAAGAGAAACATATATATATGAGGTAATAATTATTTAATATTTGATCACATTTTAGGTTATTAAATGTTATATCATAAAATTTATAAAAGGAATAATGAATCGTGATAAACATAATTCTGAGAAATCACACAAAGGTAAATTTAGTAGAAGACGTTCTTTATCAGAGTGTGCTGCTTCTTCTTCTTCTACTACATCTGATCAAAGTTATAATAAATTTAATATTAAAACTAAAAAAGATTTAAAAATCTTATCCAAAAATGATGACAGTATGGAAAAAGGTATAACATATTTTTCTATATACACACACACACACACAACTCTAATCAATTGATGATCTGAAGAAATATTGTAAATAATTATTATAATTTTAGATAACGTGAATGTTTTTTCCAAATGGAATCACTGTGAGTTATTAAATTCAACTATAGATAGTTCAGTAAAAACAAAGAAGAAAATATTTGGAACAAATATGAATCTTGGTTCTTCAGAAATCATAAGAGTATTATCTCATAAGATTTTGATGATATCAATAACATAATATTGAATCATTTTTTTAAGGAAATTTGTTTAATCGATATTTCTAAGTAATCATTTTATTTCAATTGACAGAGCGTGTCCGAATTAAATCTATCAGATTCATTGGAAGAAAATAAAAATGTATCTAAAGAACAAATTTTTGATTATTTGAAATCTATAAATTTTGATGAAATGTCAACCACTCAATCTGGTAATAGAAAAAATTGGAGAAAATCTAAGAATACTAATGAGAGATCGCAATTTAGATATAATATTTCGAAAAAGAAGACAACCGTTGATGCTACACAATATAATAATGAAGTACAAGAATGTGAAACTCAAGATGCAATGATGCATAATGTAAACAAATCATGCACCAAATCTAAAAGACCGATAACAACAAATACAAATACAACCATGTCAAATTATAATAAAAAGATACGCTTATATTGTTTAAATAATAAAGTATTGATAATTATGGAAGAAAATACCAGTTTCTGTTTTAATGGTAAATTATCTATAAGTGTATTGTATGGTGCAATAGAAGTTTACGGATCTCATGTTACCAGAGTTGATTCTCCGATATCTGTATATTCTCCAAAAGGATACAGTTGTGTAGTTATAGAAAATAGTCATAAGTATGCATGCAATAATATAGATATTTGGACATCATTATCTAAGGAAGGTATCAATCCTGATATAAAGAATGCATTACAATACGATATCAACCATCGCAAACCGGGTATGGCAGTAATTACATTAATTAATTTGGAAAATAAATTAACAACATTTGTTGATGCTTATTTTTCGATGAAATTATTTCCCACTATTCGCAATGTCAGATATTATTCTTGGATTGACAGAAGGAGAGCAGAAATGATATTGCAATCGAATCTTTATTTTGATATTCAAAATTATAAAAGATTGGTAATTGATCCTACCATAACAGGAATACTTGCTGAAAAAATGATAAACCGTTGGCATTCTAATAATTGGTCATGTACATTAATAGCAGGTGGTAAAAGTGTTGGAAAATCGACTACTGTACGTTATTTAATAAACACCTTATTATCGATCACTGGAATGGTTGCTTTAGTAGATGTCGATCTTGGTCAAAGTGAATGTACACCACCTGGCAATGTATCTTATAGTTTGATCAAAGAACCATTAGCTGGACCAAATTTTACTCATTTATTAACACCAGTGTATCAACTGTACATAGGAGATGTAAATGTAACTCGGTGTATCACAAGATACATTGAATGTCTTAAATTGTTAGCAAGTAATTTATTACTTTGTCCAACCTTGTCACGTTTACCGATTGTTATAAATACAATGGGTTTTACTGAGGGTATAGGATGGGATCTCGTTGTGTTTACGATCAAACTTTTCCAGCCTTCTTTCATTGTACAAATAATGTCTGAAAAGACAAAAAACAATTATGCTAATTTATTGAGTAGTGATATCATAAATAGTCAAGTAAGTATTTTTATTTTTATAATAAATCCTTTTCAAATTATATATTATGTTGTAAAAAATAAGAAAATAATATTTTCCCAGACTCTTGCAGGTTTTTCATGGAGTGAAAATATTGAAGTAAATATAAATAAACCGTGTTCTCATGAGCTATATGTTATAAATACAAATGCTGAAATGAAGCGTAAATCAATGAATGAGACATTGGACATGGAACCTTATCAACAACGTGAACTCGCTATGATGTCATATCTAAGTGAAATCATTAATCCAGAAGACAATTTCATGTGAGATATTGAAAATTATTTTACTTTCTTGCTTGTATATAATATTAAGTTAATAAATAAATATTTTCTAGGTTTTGTGCTCAATCTGCGTCACTTAACATCAATGAAACTGAACCATTCGTGTTAGTACAAAGAATCATCCTAATAGCTTTAGCTTGAACATTGCAATTTTTCTACTAATATATGTTATGAAAAAGAAGTTCATTTTTTTTTTTTAGTATACCTTTTGCTTCTATAACCATCGTTCTACTACAAAAGGATGTACCACCTTCAAATGCATTAAAAGTAATCAATGGTAGTCTGGTTGCTCTGTGTGGCGTCAATTGGACAGGTGTTGTGTTTCCAGAAACAGTTCCACCAAAGCCTCGTATATTAACAACAGTACCTTTATGCATTTGCTATGGTTATGGTAAATAACAATTAATTAACATTGTTTCTTCATTTTTGTTCTTATTTATTCTGATGGCAATTTGTTATAATTCATTTATTCAACAAACTAATCCTACTTTCTTGATTTTATTATTTGGTTTTTTTTTTTTTTAGGAATAATTCGTGGGGTTGACACGGAAAAAGAAGAAATTTACATAATCTCTCCACTGCCTTTTGTATTTAGGCAACGTGTCAATTGTTTAATAGGAAGTATAACTATGCCTATGAATTTATTACGATTAAATCAACCAAATGTATCACATGCAAGTGGAAATAATACTTTACCAACGAGTCGTGATCCACGTAAAGAACATTTTCGTATGAGACGTAAAAATAGACGAACTTCAGATTGATTCAGTTTTATTTTTTAAGAAAAATTACAACATTATTTTTTTAACTATTCAAGTTTCATAAAATGAAACATACAAAGGGTATACAAAGGGACATTTGACTAATTAAAATTATTCTTTTTCTTTTATCATTGTCTTTTCTTTTTGTTTAATTCAATTACATAGAAAATCGGTTTTACGATTAATATGACAGTATATGACGAGATGACCATTTTTTTTAACTACATGATTTATTTCAACAAAATTCTTTCAATTTATTATTATTATTATTATTTAATATATTTTATACATTTGCTCCAAATATGTTGAAACATATTGTATTTAATAATGTACAGTAATATTTAAGAATTTATAAACAAAAATGGAAAAGATACTTCTGCACGTTGAACGAAAAGAAGACCATCTTATGCGCGCAATCGTTTTATATAATTTTCTATAAAATTAAATTTGAAACTTAATCATCGGCATTTCAAAAATGTAATTTCGAATGAAAAATTTTTCATTTCTTTTTATATTATATATATTAATTTAATATTTTGATTCTTCGTAGCAAGATATAGTATCATCTTTTTACGTTATTCAAAAGAAGATAGTGGTGGCGCTGCAGTTGTTTTGGCAATGCTGTTGTACAGGTAATGCTAGGAAAACAATATGAACAATATGGTGAATATTGTTACGACAAAACTATGGAGGGTAGAAGTAAGGAGTAACATCTCTTATGGGAGTAAACGTGAAAAAGTGTCCAGCGTTTTCTATCAATAACAGTTCAAAAACCTTCCACAATGGCGCTGGTGTAGACATTTGGTATGGTATGAATGTAGCAATTGTAAATGTATTGTAATTGTTTATTTCTCAATTGTACTTTAATATTTGGCGCTTCCTTTAAAATTTACCCTGAAGCTACTGTGGCGCCACTCTAATTGAATGCATTTCAACAGACACTTTTCATATACAGAGATGTTACTCCTTAACCTCTACCTTCCATAGACAAAACCAACGTGTGCAACTTAATCTTGTTTTGTTATTTTCTTGAGAACAAATTGTTAACATCGTTACAAATGAATATGGATGATGTTAATGCAACGAAATCCAATTGCAATGAAAAGATACGTTTATATTGTTTGAATAGTAAGGTATTGTTAATTATGGAAGAAAAGAGTAGTTTCTGTTTTAATGGCAAATTATCTATAAGTGTATTGTATGGTGCAATAGAAGTTTATGGATCTCATATTACCAGTGCTAATTCTCCGATATCTGTATATTCTCCTAGAGGATACAGTCTCATACCTGTAGAAACCAGTCAAAAATTTTTACTTTCACACAACAAAGATATATGGACATATTTGTCACAGGAAGGTATTACTGCTGATATTCAAAATTTATTAAAAACAGATATCGATCAATGCAAACCGGGTATGTCGATAGTGATATTAATGAATTTGGAGAACAATCTAACTGAATTTGTAAGCTCATACTTTCCCAAAAAATTATTTCCCAAAGTAAGAAATGTCAACAATTATTCTTGGACTGATATAAGAAGAGCAGAAATGATAGTACAGTCTAATCTTTATTTCGGTGATGATTATTATAAAAAATTGGTAATCGATCCAACCATAACAGGAAAACTTGCTGAACAAATCTTAAATCGTTGGCATTCCCAGGATTGGTCTTGTACACTTTTAGCCGGTGGTAAAAACGTTGGCAAATCAACTACAGCACGTTATTTAATAAACACCATATTACAAACTTCTAAGATGGTTGTTCTGGTGGATGTTGATCCTGGTCAAAATGAATGTACACCTCCGGAAAGTATATCATATACTTTGATCGATGAACCATTAGCTGGGCCTAATTTTACACATTTAAAACAACCGACAAATCAGTTGTACATAGGAGGTGTTGATGTTTCTAGATGTATAACGAGATACACTGAAGGCCTTAAATTGTTAGCAAATAAATTGTTAAGTTGTCCAGTCATGTCACGTTTACCAATTGTTATAAATACAATGGGTTTTACCTATGGTATAGGATGGGATATCATAGTATTTACAATCAAACTTTTCCGGCCTTCTTTCGTTGTACAAATATTATCTGAAAGGATAAAAAATAATTATGCTAATTTATTGAGTAGCGATATTATAAATAATCAAGTAAGTATTTTTATTTTTTTTTTTTTTATAATATAAATCCTTTTTTTAAATTATATATTATGTTGTAACAAATATGAAAATAATATTTTGTCAGACACTTGCAGGCTTTTCATGGAGTAAAAATATTGCAGATCTAAATAAACCATGTTCTCATGAATTACACATTATAAATACAAATGCTGAAATGAAGCGTAAATCAAAGACCGATTCATGGAGCATTGAACCATATCAACAACGTGAACTCGCTATGATTTCTTATTTAAGTGGAATTATTAATTCCAATGAAAGTTCCATGTGAGATATTTAACATTATTTTACTTTTTTGCTTGCACATATAATATTAAATTAATAAATAATAAACATTTGCTTGGTTTCATGATAGAACTACGTCACTCAACATTAATGAAGCTGTACCATACGTGTTAGTATAAAGATTTATTTGAATAATTTTCTTTAAACACTGAAATTACTTATATATATATATGTTTATATTTTTGTCAGTGCACCTTTTACTTCATTAAGTATTGCTTTACTTAAAGAACATGTACCGTCTTCACATATATTAAATGTAATCAATGGTAATATGGTTGCTTTGTGTGGTGTGGATTTGACAAATGATATGTTGCAAGATGCTGTTCCATCGAAGCCTCGTATATTAACTAGAGCACCTTTGTGCAGTTGCTATGGCTATGGTAAATAATAATTAAATAACATTACTTCCTTTATAATTCATTTATTCAATAAACTAATCCTACTTTCTTGATTTCATTTGGTGCTTTTGTAGGAATAATTCGTGGGGTTGACACGGAAAAAGAAGAAATTTACATAATCTCTCCATTGCCATTGACAATAATGCAATCTGTAAATTGTTTAGTAGGATGCATACCTATACCTGTAAATTTATTACAGTTAAATCAACCAAATGTACCGTACGCAGGTGGAAATGATGCATTGCCAACAAGTCGTGATCCACGTAGAGGATATTTCCGTAGGAGATTTAAGAAGACACGAATTTCAAGTTAAGTTTTATTTAAAAAACAAGAAAATTATTTTCTTATTTTTTTAATTATTAATACGTTAACTTATAAAGACAAAAAAATATATTTGATATTAAATAATATATTCGTTTTACCTGGGAACCGACCGAAACAACATCCCTATATTAATTTATCAAGATAATTTTATTTAAAATGCTTATTAATTTTTCCTAGACCAACCCAATTATCAAATTATTTTTTTTCAACAAATTCTTTTTATTTTCATCTTTTCAATATCTTATATATTTCATTTATTATCAACGTGTAAGTTACGGCATTGATAAAGTTTACATTTAAATCTTTCCCGCCTGATATTGGACGACTACTGTAGTCATGAAAATATATCGAAAAATTATCTACCATATTTTCTTTTGTAATTTTCTTTTAGATAAATCTTGTATCTAAAGGCACATATCGTTAATATCATCGAATTTTCAATTACTTTCTATCCATGTTGATAAACAAAACAAAAAGAAAATTTAAAATCTGGAGTGTTACATAACAAAATCGGCCTTGAATCATATATATATATATATATATATATATATACATGGAGGGTTGTAAAGTTTTGAACCTTTCTTTTCGAAAAGTTTGCGAGACTATGTAGCAAATTAGATCTTCTAAAAAAAATTGTTTCTTTGTTACGATGAAAACTTGTTAACCCATCCATGTATACATACACATGCATACATAAACCTGAAATTAATAGAACATTAAATAGATTTAAAATCCTTCCGCTAAATATAAAAATACCCTTTACGTAAATTGAAATTGCATTATCAATGAACAAGAAAAAAAAAAGAAACCATTAAAGATGGAGAAACAAAAGGAGAACAAGATAAAAGAAAAAAAGAAAGAAAGAAAGTAAAGGTCCGGAAATTCATAATGAACGATGATGTCAAGTGGATTCCGTAGTTGGCATCGGCCGTGAGAGAGATGAAAATAGAATGGTATCGCGACGAACACGAGAAAGAATCAAAAGGATAGGTAGGGTAAGAGGGGAGAAGGTAGAGGTGGTGGTTGGGAGTAGCGGAACGGGGTAAGGGGTTAAAGGGGACAGGAGGAGAGAGAGTTCGTAGAGCACGTGGTACCACCAAAGGTATTTCTCGAGGTCGCGCGCCGGGGTCGACCTGATGAATGGAAACGTCGGTATTATTGTGTTTACACGCGGGACACACGGCTGCTTCTCTCTCTTTCTCCCAACCCGGGTTACTTTCTCTCTCCCTCTAACTCTCTCCCTCTCTTTCTCTCTTTCTCTAATAATCCGTACTCGCTCACACACCCACCCTATCCTATCTATCCGTCTCTCTTCTCGCACTTGGCGCGGAAACATTCATTCATAAAGCGTTCCGCGCGTTTCTCTCTCCACTCCCCCCCGGCACCCTCGCATATGGAGGAAATGGGGGATGAGGAGAAAGAGGAGGAGGAGGAGGAAGAGGAAGAGGAGGAGGAGAGAGAATATACGCGACCCTCTTCGAGCGGCAGAGGGACGTTGTGTCAGGGGTGTATTCACAGATTTACCAAAGAGCTGAGAGCGCACGAGACCACTTATGTATATGCAAGTACTATGTGTATAGAGATATACGTATGCATATTCTCGCCATTACGCGCGACAACTTTTGAAAAATCTTCCCCGATAGTTTAACCTGTCGATTAAGATTAATAAATACTTCTTGTTTTCCTTTTTTTTCTCTTAGGATGATATTATATTAATCTTATAATTTGTATTTAAAGGGAAATGATTTATACGTGATAATATATATATATGTAAATGTTTCATATAAGAGATAAATAACGGTTGAAAGTGAAATGATGCATGATCGGTAATTATTCGGTTGATAAGTAAGAAATCGATACTTATCGATTAAGATGGAAAAGAAGATAACGGGAGGATTGGTACAAAGAAAAAAATGACTCTGACATCGTAATAGCCAATAAAAGGCAAGCTTGCAATATCTGATCTTTCCTTTCTCTTTCTCCTCTCTCTCCTTGAAGAGGAAAGGGATAAATCTCGTGTTTCTAACGAACCTCTGTCAGACACGCCAGTGCTAGTCACGTAAAGGAAACGAGTGAAGGGACGAGACGCTAACGATTCCAAACTTCTTTCTCTCTCCCTCTTTCCTTCTTCTTCTTCTTCTTCTTCATCTCCTACTGTTCTCCCCACTTTCTATTCCCCATCGTCCTTCCAACGTCACGCGTAATGCGCCATGATAATTTATAAGGGCCGCTATCCTTCTCTATTGTCTACTCGCAAAGAGAAAGGGCGTCAACCGCGACACATTGCTCCCCCTCTTTCACTCTCTCTCTTTTTCCTTTTTACATTCGTAATGTCACCATATCAAAGGGACATTTCATTCATTCCATTAATCGTTAAGAGATCATTTAAAAACTGACGAAAAATGTTACGCGCTTGTATTATTTTATTTTACTGTGTAGAAATTTTGTTTTGATAGCTTTTGAATTTATTTTCGTTAACGAGTCTTGCGTTCGAGGGTTTCTTTTTTTTCTAACCCTCGTTGGGAGTTCTCTTTTTTATTAAACGGTTAACCATAAGCGTTTTCTTATACGATACTATAAAAGAGAAAAGAGAGAGAGAGAGAGAGAGAGAGAGAGAGAGAAAATGTGTTTATACGTAGCACACGGTGGGGGGTGGGGGGATATCAGGCCAGTATGAATGAGCTCGTAAATGCGAGAGCGGATCTACCTATTTGCGCATTCGGTCACGGCAACTTTCAGTATAAATTGAAACTTCTCTTGAGGGTGTCTCGTCGTCGAGGGAGAATGTCAAGGGAACGTGGCTAAAAGTGAGACAGAGAGAAAATGAGAGACAGAGAAAGAGAAACGAAAACTGAGTGAGATAGAATGATGCTCGGAGACTGGGACACACCGACCGAGCGAACGAGTGAGCGAGAATGAGTGAGTGAGTGAGTGAGTGAGTGAGTGAAAGAGAGAGAGAGAGAGAGAAAGAGAACGTGATATCAGAGAGAGGGGTAGAAATCCGCGAAGTTGAGGCGGTACCGCTTAGTACGAGCCAAGCTCCGATTCAGTTTGGATCAGTCGTGTCGTTCTCATTGCTTAACCTCTCATTCTGACATCACCGTCATAATCATCGTCATTATAATCATCATTATCATCATTATCATCATTGTTCTCATCATCATCATCATCATCATCATTATCATCATTATCGTCGTCATCATCATCACTTGACTACTATCCTACACAATTATTCAGGATAAGAAAAAGGATCAAGAAAGACAACGAATTTAGATTACTAGCAAAATGCTCCGTCGGTAAAAAAGATTCAGGATAACAGTATATTGTCTGATATAGGCGTATAATAGGAAAATTAGGAAGGCCATGAAATGAAATGAATAATTGTATTTTTTTTTTAATAATTTTGTCGTACGATCAGAAACTATACAATAGTTTCGTTAAAAATCGACGAATTGAAACGAACCGTTTAAAATTTCCTTCTAATTATTTTTTTCTTTTACGTATTTTGTTCTTCGTTAGAATTTTATTCTCACATTGTTGATCGTATCTTTTTGTCAGAATATTAGTCAAAAAACTATAATGATATAAGAGAGAAAACGTTTATCTCACGTACGAAGTATTGATTTTCGCATCCGTAGAATCATCTGCTGTAGTATGGTGGTCAGCACGTTTATATATATATATATATATATATATATATACATATACAGTTGCTACAATTTTAACATATACCTGGCAAAGATAATAGTTTTCCCTAAAATTTCACCAATATCACTCTCGGTCATATTCCTTCAATCGAATAGATCGAAATCTATATATTACATATATATATACATGTATATATGTATATGTATACGCGTGTGTTTTAAAACCGCATGAATAAAGTGGTTCGACGCAACATTGATCGTACGAAACTCTGCGAAAGATAACTCGTAAAATAAATATGCAATTTATCGTTCAATTAATTTCACTATCACCGAATAAAAACGAACTATCAATTTTATTTAATAAAAAAAAAAAAAATAAAAATAAAACTAGAAAAAGAAATTTATTAAATTCAAGCTATAGTCCGAATTTCGATGAAATTCTTTCAATAGTAGAGTAGTTTTTTTTAAATATCCCGCCAAGGACGTTGTCGTTGCGTTAGAACGACGATAACTGTTTGTACGCTTGCGTATATATATATATATATATATATATATATATTCAAATATTATGTATTCGTGTGCGTGTACGTACG
>NW_015149055.1:81677-93259 GCF_001465965.1 Polistes dominula | reverse complement strand
AAACACGCATACGGGAGCCATATTCGCCTCTCGTCGTTCACGGTGCAACCCTGCCATGCGCTCGTGCTCGAGCAAGCGGATTGAGGGTGTGCTGAGGGATGGAGAAAGAGAGAAGAGAAGAGAGAACGACGAGAGAGATAGAAAATCTGAAGAAGAAAGAGAGAAAGAGAGAAAGAGAGAGAGAGAGTATACGAAGGAACCCTTGCGCGCAGGGGCGTAGAATCTCGCGATGGTGGTGCCCAAGCGGGATAAATGAGTTTTCTTCCAAAAATTCTACTTCAATCGATGTACAATGTAACAGAGATACATATTAACAAAATAAAAATATTAAATAAAACAAAACTGACATAACATCATACCTATTCTTACTTTTTTTTTTTTTTTTTTAAGTATCATAATCGCATAAATCCTGAAAATAAATATGTAAGAAACGATGGGTAATGGTAGAAAATTTGAATACAGATAAGTAAACATTTATTTATGTGTTTAGGTCAATTCGATCTGGTCTTTGAAATGAAGAATTGGTCTTAAAGATGAAGAATTAGTACGTTTACGTAGTAAAGGATATTTCGAAGTCAATGCTGATGTTGAAAGTTATCCTTCGAAAAACATGGCATTTTTCTAGTAACGTAGAATAATCTTGGAGAGATCCTTTTTCCTTTTTCGTAGAAAAAAAAGAACACCTTTATGGGCGACACTCAGTGAAGGATAAAAGAAGGAAAGAAAAACAGAAGTAGTAGAAGAAGAAGAAGAAGAAGAAGAAGCAGTAGTAGTAAACGTTCTCTCGCGCAGAATCATATCAGCGAGGTCGGTCGCGGCGTTTAATATCCTTTCTTTAAAGTATTTTCCTAAGATAAGCCAAAGACGATGACGAAAAGAGAAATAAAGAAGAAAGTAAGGTAAAAAGGAAGGAAGGAAGGACGATCGTATTTAGGTAGACAAAGCAAATGTTCTTTCTTTCTAAGATAATACAAAAATATATAAAATAATACTTCAGATGATATTCGCGAAACTGAATCGGGACGCGCCACAAGCGGCGCCTTTCTCGTGGTCTTCCGCGATGAAGGAAACCGTCCAACGGTCGGTCGTCATTGGTCGATCGATCGAAGAGCGCGTGCCTCGATTTACCATCGATCGGTGACGATCGATATCCGCCTCGCTATTCCTCGGTTACGTTGCGAAGTAAGCGAGATAGAGATAGAGATAGATAGATGGATAGATAGATAGATAGACGAAGAGAGAGAGAGAGAGAGAAACAGGGAGAGAGAAAGTGCGAAAGAGACGAGGTTACAGCGATGAACAAAGATGGAGAATATGTGGGAGACCGAAAGAGAGAGAAAGAGAGAGACAAAGAGGATGTTCAGAGAGAAAAAGAGAGAGAGAGGAATAAAGAAAGAAAAAGAAGCAAAGAGTGTTCTCGGTGAAGAACGAATGGGTAAGAGTGAGAGAGAGAGAGAGAGAGAGAGAGAGACAGAATAGTGGTAGGTGGTCTAAGGGAGGGGGAAGGAAAAAGCAGCGCCAGGGTAGAAGAGCGTCGGCGGCCGGCGTTGCCGCAGGCTCTGTAGCCGAGCGTGCGCGAAGGTGAACGAGTACCGACGGAAACGTGCGAACATAGAGGTTCGTGCTGCCGAACGAACGAACGGTCAGGCAGTGTCGAGCGGTTATTGTAAACGCGATCATCGCGTATTTTACCGCTGACATAAAATAGTGAAATAGATGTGCGCTCGCGCGTGTTTACGCGGCTCGAAAGAGAAAAAAAGACAGAGAGATAAAGAGTAGGTGGATGGGTAGAGTGGAGAGTGAGAACAAGAGAAAAAGAAAGAAAGAAAGGAGGAAGAACGAAGGAGAACAAGAGAAAGAACAAGGGAGAAGGTTAGAGAGAGAGAGAGAGGGGTAGAAAAAATCGAAACGCGTGTGTGCATGAAGATTGGCGTGATAAAGACAGAAGAGCGTTACGGAATCCCTGATAAACCTTTCTTAAACTTCTACTCATTCGAATTATTCAATTGGAATTCGTGCACTGTTTGAGACGGAGAAATAGAGAGGTAAAGTGAGAAATATATACATATATATATACACATATAAAACGTATATATATATATATGTATATGTATATAATACATATAGATACGTACAGAAAGTAGAGATAGGAATATAGAAAGAAGGAAGATAGAGAAAAAGATAGAAAGAGGGAGTAATAGCAGGAAGGAGATCTTTGGAGTTGGCAGGAACAGTGCGAAGAGATATCGCAGCGTTGACGAAGCGCTCCGTCCGGGGCGTGGGTGCATCGCGCCGCCGGTACGTCACACGGCGACCACCGACGGCCCAGGAATACATACGACACACGCTCGGTTGCTTCCTCGGATTACTTACTTACTTCTCTCCTCATCGTCGTCGTCGTCGTCGTCGTCGTCGTCGTCATCATCATCATCATCATTATCATTATCATCATCATCTTCATCATCATTGTCATCGTCATTCTCGTTGTCATCACTGTCATTAACTTTTTTCTTCCACTTCTATTTATACTTCTTAGGCTTCTCCGTCCAATTAAACTCGTTCGAATTATATCGTTGTTTCGTTGTTTCTTAGCGTTTGACGGAAAATTCGAACGAAAATTCGAACACTGTTGTGTGATCTTCACGTATTAATTGTTATTTCATTGGTGTTCAAGTTTTATTTTCCGCCGTTACATCTATACGTGTTGGATACATAATATTTGAAGATTAAAAAGAAGAAAAGTAAAGAAAAAAAAAGAAAAAAATAGAAGAAGAGTGAAGAGAATTCAAGAACGGAGAAGTGGAGTGGCAATCTCGTTCGTTGCTCCGTCGGACGTGTACTCGAGTGTCAACTGCACACATACATCTAAGTAAAGAAAGAGTATGTGTGTTTATATGTGAGTGAGTGAGAGAACGAGAACAAGAACGAGAGAAAGAGAGAGTACGGAAAGGTTGTGTACATACCGGGTGTCTCGAAAGTTAACCCGGTCAGTATTTTGTAAGTACTGCTTATGAGATTGTTGTGTCGTCGTTTCTCGAAGCAGCGGATGATAATGAAGACAACGACGACGATGAAGATGATGAAAGGTGAAAGGACAAATCCAAATACGAGGACGACGAGGACGAAAACGACGACGAGTAGCTCAAGGGGTCTTGATTGAGCCACTGACAACGAATTTGTTCTCTCTCTCTTTCTTTAAAGTGAGAAGAAGAGACGTTATTCTTGTGTGTCCCAAAAGTATAATAACTCTCTCTCTCTCTCACTCTCTCTCTCTCCCTATAGTAATAAGTGTAATAATAGAAGATAGAGAGAGAGAAAATAATTGTTCTAAAATAGAAGAATCGAAGGAATAAGTTAAACAATAAAGGATCCGTGGATAAGAGAGTCGTCGCGTCGTCGACGGCGACCGAACGGATCGCACCGTCGGTCCCGTCGCCGCGACGGAACGAATACACCGTCGTATTCGTGTGCGACGGACGTGTGTTGCTAGTGGTAGTAGAGTAGTATTGGTGCTGCTGCTGCTGCTGCTGCTGCTAGTAGTAGTAGTAGTAGTAGTAGTAGTAGTAGTAGAGTAGTAGGTAGTAGTAGTAGTGGTGGTGGTGGTGGCGGTGGTAGTAGTTGCGGTGGTGAAGCGATCGTTACTAGCCTGAGCAACGCCAAGAGCATCGTCGTCGTCGTCTCGTGGAGTAGCGACAGTGGCAGCGTCGCCAGAGAAATAGTAGTTGTAGTTGTAGCAGTAGTTTTAGTGTAGTAGAGTCCTAGTGGAAGAAGAAGAAGAAGAAGAAGAAGAGGAACGAGAAAGTGGGGGAGGTGCTAAAGGAAGAATAGAAGAGAATACAGGCCGAGCAAGAAAGAGAGGAAGAGATACAACAGTGTGCTAGTTGTATTCCCAAGTAAAAGGAGAAGGAAGAAGAATAGGTAGAGGTGGGATTTGCACAAATCCGGTCCGTCGGTTGGTGGTCATCGAAACTAACTTGGACGAAGGTCCACGAAAGAGAAGAAGGACCATTCTTGAGGAAGTAAAAAGAGATAGAAGAGCAGCAGCAGGAGAAAAAGAAGAAGAAAAAAAAGACGAAGAGAAGGAGGCGGAGGAGGAGGCGGAGGAGGAGGAAGAGGAAGAGGAGGAGAGAAGAGAAGAGGTGAAATATCCTCATCGCGGTTTTCCCCGCGTCAGAGATCTCTTCGAGTATGCAGGTGGCAACGCTGTTCAGGGAGAGCGCCACCCTGCTGGGTGCCTCTACCTTGGATCCCCCGCAGACACACCACCATCAGTCCGTGCATCAGCAACAGCAGATTCAGCAACAGCATGCCGCCGACTTGCATCTTAGTCACCACATGCATCACTACAAGATGTAAGTTTCTCCCTTATTTTCTCTTTCAACAATCCCTTGCCAACCGTTCTCTCTACCACCTCTCTTTAACGAAATTCTACTTGCCCCCTCTACGTTGTTATCTAGATCCACGATACAAGTTACAGGGTCCAAGGACAACTCTTATTACAATATATTCTGTTCCTTGCTTTCTGATAAACATCATTATCCTTTCGATGACTTTCTCGGAATTAATCCAAACGTTATATAATACGTATACATATACGTTTAAGTATATATACATATAGATATGTGTCTTATCTATTTTACTTTTACTTTCTATTTATCAAGAGGGATGAGATTGATTTTCCGCGCGAAAGTCTAATTAAAAATTCTGCTATGATGTCATGTGACCTAGCGCGGTCACGTGGTATCGGAGAACTTTTAAGAAAAACATGGCGTCGACAAGACAGTGTCTATCTTTAAGAAACGAATGGGATCCTGTGACGACGAAGGGAAACAAATGTTTCTCTTTCTCTCTTCCTCTCCCTCTCTCTCTCCCTCTCTCTCTCTCTCTATTTCTCTTACTCACTCTTTCTCTGTTTCTATCTTTCTCGATATTTATCGAGACACACAAATACTTCATTATCCCGCTTATTTCATTACTAAATAACAATGAGAGAAAAACACGTGCGGTGGTATCGATCAATCGACCGACCACAATCCCATGTTGTTCCAGAGACACGTTCTTGTTTATGTCATCCATGCGCGCAGCAAACGAACTTGCAAAACGTTGTACACATGTATTTACGTCTTTTAATTCGTCCTTTGTTCGTGCAAAAGTGCTAAGTTATTTGCATGCGTTTAAGCTTCTAGGAATCATCCATCCATCCATCCATCTATATTTTACACTACTTGCTAGAAATAACACGCATTTGTATTATAATTGCGTTCATACGTTCTTTCTTTCTTTTTTAATTTTTTTTATTTTTTTTTTCTAATTATTTGCACATATAAAAAGACAAGAAAAAAAAGTGATAAAGTTGAGCCGAAAGTTTATAAATCCTTGGTGGTTTTATTATAAGAAGGTAAATCCTTGGTAAAAAAAAAAAAAATAATAAAAAAAATCATCTGACAACTTTTGACTCTAACACAACAGACAAATTTATACCATGAAGTAAAAAAGGGGATTATGATTATGCGTTCAAACTGCATCATACACGAAACAAATGTATTTTTTTGTTCTTTCTTTCTTTCTTTCTTATGTACATAATATAAACGAAGAGAAAATATTATTATCGGATTAAAAGTTGGTAATTCTTATTTTTTTTTTCCTCTTCTTCTTCTTCTTCTTTTTCCATAATTTTACGATTAGAAAAAAAAAAAAAACAAAAAAAAAAAAGAAAAGTAAAGGAAAGTAAGTAACTTTGCAAAAAGTGTAACCAGGATTTTAAAAAAATTGGGTAGAAAGTTTAGTTTAAGCTCGGTGGTCTAAGAATGAAAAAAGATTTGGATGAAAGTTTTTACGATGAGGAATAGTAGAGGAGGAAGAGGAGGACGATGACGAAGTAAAAAAGAGGTTATGGTGTCGGGGAGGATCGCGAGAGAAAAATGTCTGACGACAAATTCGTTTGTGCGACGAACTCAAGAGTAAAAAGAAGAAGAAGAATAAGAAGAAGAAGAAGAAGCAAAAAAAAAAACAAACACAAAAATAAAAAAAAAAAGGGAAGAAAAAGTTCTTCGCAAGTTTCGTAGGAAATAATGTTAGGGGGTTGGTTATACGTAGAGTATGTAGTACAATATACGTGTACAGCAGAACGTGGATCAACAAAATAATAATAATAATAATAAAAAAAAGGGGTTAAAAGGATAGAATAGAAGGTAGGGAGGAGGAGAGGAAGGGAGGGAGGGAGGAGTAAGGGTGGGGGGAGGTTAGCTGCTAGGTGTAGGGAAAAAAAATATGTAAACGCGAAAAGCACGTGGCATATGAAGGGAGGGTCTTTTGGCGCGGAATAAAGGAAAGGATGAGTTTGAGTGAGATGAAGGGGGAGAGAAAGAAAGAGAAATACATATAATAAAAGGGAAGAAGAAGAGAAGAGAAAATAAAAGAAAAGAAAAGAAGAGAAAAGAAGAGAAGAGAAAAGAAAAGAAAAGAAAAGAGAAGAAACGTGAATGCAGGCAGGGTGGCAGGCGCGAGCCACGTGTCGCAGATAAATCCTCAGACGATAAATCGAGCTTATCAATAAGATCGCAGGAGTCTGCGATCATTTCCTCTCTCTCTCTCTCTATTTCCATCATATTTTTTTCTCTCTTTTCTTTCTTCTTCGTGTGTCTTTCATATCATCTTCTCTTCTTCTCTCAATCCTTCTCACCTTTTCTTCTACTCTCCTCCCATATTCAGGCAGTGTCGACTGAGAAACCCCCAAACAAGTTATTCATGTATTCCAAAGTTATGGAATACATGAATAAACTAACTCACACACTTGTAATCGTGTCGTTGTCGTTGTCGTTGTTGTGTTGTGTCGTTCTCGACGAACCTGTATTTCTCGATACAACCGATTCGAGACCGTTTAGGGTTATACGAAGGGAAAAAGAAGAAAAGAGGAGGAGGAGGAGGAAGAGGATCGATGTAACGCTAAGTCTATAGAAGGCATTTAAAATACATTCCTTTTTTTTTTCTTTTCTTTTCTTTTCTTTTTTTTTCTTGTTATCCCTCTTTACCTGTTCTGTGATCGTACTACTTGTGAAACGAAAAAGGACTCAACAAAAGAAAAGAAAAGAAAAGATAATGAAGATGACTATATATATATATATATATATAGATATATTCCCCTTGATTAGTTAATATCTTAATTTTGTGTTATTAGTGAATTTAGAATGTCCTGAGGGCTAAAGATAATAATCAAGATGTCAAGGCTGAATCGGAAATAAAATTTGATTAATCGAAACAACGGGAAAGTTAATTATTACGTTGTTATTTTATTAATCAGAAAGGAACATTACAAATAATTATTTATATTACTATTTGATTATTCGTTTATATTTGTTCATTTCAAATCATTTGTATATCTTATGAACATAGTATTTTTTTGATAAAACCAATCGAGATTTGTATAGAAAACTCGATTATTTCTCTTAATTTCTTAATTTACGTATATGAAAAATATTCATCGTGTAGTCGAATAAGGAAAGAAACAAAAAATAATACACACACACACACAATCAAAATACTACTCGATTATTTCGTTAACTTGTTCATTTTCTATTCTGCATATTTTAAAAATTATACTCGTGAAATTGAACAAAGAAATATCACGACGAGCAAATGATATTTAATTATAATTTTAAATAACAATTTTCGGTCTTTGACTTTTATTCTAAAAGAAGAAGAAGAAAAAAAAGAAAAAGAAAAATAAGAGAGGGAAAGTAAGTCGATGGAATGAAACTTGAAAAGGTGTTAGAATCGAGATGATATCCTTTCGAATTCCACGACCTTCCTTAATCTTAAACAGACGAAGGAAATTCTTCTTCGGTCGTTCGTGTTCAATGAAATTCTTTAGAAAAAAGTTTTGGTCACCTGGTTGGTGGGTTCTATTATGATCAAAGGAAACCACTTTTTGGATCAATAGATCTTTGTTATTACTAAACATGCTGGTACTTACGTATTAACGCCATTGCAACAAAATTTCGTTAATCTGCCCAATAATCTACACTTTAAATTGTTGCGACAAATCATTGAATAACAAAACTTGATTTAAAATCGAAACACTTTGAAAAATTCCTAAACATTTTATTTATAATAAAAAGTAGTCAATATCGGATTTCGGTGGAAAAATGGGTCGATGTAGAATTTAACATAGATTCAAAATAGTCTCTAACCCTGACGAAACCCTGACGAAACCCTGACGAAACCCCTGACGGTTGCTGTGTACAAACAACAAAGCTGTTGTATGCAAACAACAAGATTGCTCTTTATTGGCGCATTAGCGAAATTTTTGTTACGGTGGCGTTAATACATAAAGTACCAACATGCTTTTGCATAGGAATAATAATAACTTGAAAATGCTATCTAGGAATATGTTATCTAGTTATCTATGGGACACGATTATGTTACGCGACATATATGCCAAATGTGTGTATTGTTTGTGCATATACATATATTTCGCGAATATGATGATTATTATTGTTCTAACATGACCGTGACCCCCACCACCGTTGTTTGCATTCGTCGAATAAAACGTCTGAATTGTGTTTGGCCTTTCTATGCGTTTTACCTTTCATTTTTTCCTTACTATTATCAATTTTTTTTTTTTTTTTTAATTTTATTCTTTCTTTCTTAAAACGACAAATTATATTTCAAAATAAACAAAAAAAAAAGAGGAAAAAAAAGAAAATAGAGAGAAAGAAGAGGAGGTGTAATATAAGATGTCAAAAAATATAACGAGTTTTCAAATGTATCATTTATTATTCTCTTCATTTTATTTATTTATCTTTCTATYCCTCTTAGACGATGGATGGATGAATGATCACGTTCAAAACTATTATAATGATAAAATATGAGAAAGAAATAAGAAAATCTAATCAAATGTTTTAAGATTATAATAGAGAAAATGTATCATCTATTTATTTATTTCAATCTTCATTTATATTCTATTTTCTTTTTTTTTTGCTTTATTTATTTCCACAATAACGACGAATAATTACTAAATACAGTGAGAGATTAAATTTAAATGAAAAAAAAAAAAAAAGAAAAAAAGAAACAAAAATCTATAGCAGCAACGTAACCAGTAGAAATTGGGCCGATTATTTGAAAATTCGGTTACTCGGTCGATTACTTGCATTCTCTCGACGTTCTTCAATCTTAAACAAACAAAAAATTCATATGAATGTAAACAAAGTAAGAAAAAGAAAATCGTTGGATAGATGGGGCAAAGTAAAAAGATATGTAGGTAGGTAAAGATAGGAAGAAACGAAGAAACGAAGGAACGAAGGAAGGAAGGAAGGAAGGAACGAAAGAACGAAAGAGTTTTTTAAAAGTCAACTCTTCGGACGTGCGTAAATCGCAAGGAGAGACGCGTTTGAGCGCGGGCGAGATATCTCTCTCTCTCTCTCTCTCTCTCTTTCTCTCTCTTTCTCTCTCGTATACCTTCTCTCATTTTTATTTTAACTTGAAGCAAATACCGAGACAAGGGGCAGGGTAAGAGGGGACCAGGGGGGGGGAGAGAAAGGAGAGAGAAGAGAAGAAGAAGAAGAAGGAGGAGGGTGAAGGAGGAGTTGTTGTAGGAGGAGGAGGAGGAGGAGGAGGAGGAGGAGGAAACAGAAACTGTTCAGTGGTGCGTGAGCGTGTACGTAAAAGAGTAAGGGAGACAGACTGATAGGTGGAGAAGAGAGAAGAGTGAGATAGAAGGACAAAGAAAGAGAGAGAGAGAGAGAGAAGGATAGATGAAGGTGGATGAAAAAAGGCAGAGAGAACACGACCAAGCGAACGGCCAGCCGAAGAGAGCCGCTCATCCAACGAGCTCTCTTCTCTCTTCTCTCTTCTCTCTCTCTCTCTCCTTCTCTCTGTCCCTCTTTTTATCTCTTTCCCTCTTGTTCATAGCGCTCACGCGTACCACGGTTTCGTAACACGCGTCTCCTTCCTTTTCTCGCACACATTCCTCTCTGCACCTCTCACCGTACTCTCGAACCATCCTCCTCTTACTCTTCCCACATCCTTTCCAACCTCCCTTTCCTCCTCCTCCTCCTCCTCTCCTCTTCCTTCTCTTTCCATCTATCTCTCTCTTACTGGTTGGTTGGTTGGTTGGTTGGTTGGTTGGTTGGTTCGTTCGTTCGTTCGTTCGTTCTCCAACTCACTCACTCTACTTGCTATTTGCTTGCTCACTCTATTCAACATAACCTATACAACACAGAGAAACTGCAGGTCGTTTCAAAAGTCCGCTCGACCGACTCTGATTCTACTCTATTCTACTCTATTCTACTCTATTCTACTCAACTCTACTATGTTGTATTCTACTTTAAATCCTTCTTCGATCCTTCTTTCCATTGTTAAAGAAAGAAAGAAAGAAAGAAAGGAAGAAAGACAGAAGGAAGGAAGGAAGGAAGGAAAATGTCTACCATAGTTTTCTCATTAGTCTTTATTTTATTAGCAATGTTATTAAATAAGTAAAAAAAAAAATAAAAAAACACCTTATGAACAAATCATTCTTAGATTAAACGAAACAAAAACAAGAACCAAGATGTCTACCATTTTATTACCACATTATTATTATTATTATTCATTTCATTAACTATTTTAATAGTTTTCAACTTATCAAAATGCCACCCACCATCTTTCTTCGTGTTATGTTTATACTATAACTCTGACTACTCTTTCTTTCATTCTTTCATTACTGAAATAAATAATATATATATATACATAGACTTTTTGTTTTATTAACTCTTTATTTTATTAGTAATGTTATTAATGGTAGAGTTTACGAGACAATTATTCATTGCTAGGATATGTTATATCGCTCACGCCTAATGGCAGTTTCTTATTCGTTCGACTAATAGTTATGTTTGTTTGTTTTTATTTTCTTTTTCAAATTATCTTACGTTAAGCAAAGGTGATGGCAAGTAGCTTGTTATTATTAGTTTCTTCGTTTTGTTTTTTTTTTTCCTCTAGGAAAGACAGTAGCATACAAGAGGAGTGTAGAAGACTACTACTCGTCGATTTCTTATCTAATCGGCCATTTTCCTTTTGTCGTTTTATTTATATTCGTAATTACTGAGATGAAGTTTGTTAAGGAGTTTAATGTTTTCTTTTTTTTTTTTTTTTTTATCTCTTGGTCTAGTCTGGTCTGGTCTGTACTATACTATACTGTACTGTTTTTTTTTCGGGTCCTATAAAAGGAAAAAGTGATTTAATCGAAACATGAACGAGTTGTAAATTCCTATTTCGAATATGAATAAATTTCAGAGGTGATACAATAGTTCATGGTCATGTCGTTAACTCGATTGTAAAACGATTTAAACATTTACGATCTTGTTATTGTTCGACGTTTAAAAAACGTAGTGCATTCTCATTCGTAGGAGAGAATAAAACAGAGAGAGAGAGAGAGTGAGAGAGAGAAAGAGGAAAAAACCATATGGAAGCATCATCCTCTGTCTGCGGAATAATCGGTAAACGACCAATCACGTTTGGTGAATAACGATCATGGGAAATGACCATTATTAAAAAGAAAAATAAACATACGAAAAATCAACAAAGAGAAATGTGTTAACTCAAAAAAA
>NW_015149055.1:65157-78700 GCF_001465965.1 Polistes dominula | reverse complement strand
TAAAAAAAAAAAAAAAAATAAAAAGTAATCGCAAACTGGGAAGCATTGCTTCATTAGCGCCGCAATTATGGCCGGTATCGCCAAATTACACAATAGGAGAGTAACGAGTATGCGGTGCAATAAATTACAACGGCTCGCGTAATCATTACCCCTTTGAGTTTCATGTAACAGCGCCCTATCGGTTTACATTCAACTTTAATTGCATTTTGGTATGGCGGCGGCTATGGTGGTGGTGGTGGTGGTGGTGGTAGCAGTAGCGGCCTTTCGAAGCACCCCGGAATCAAACTGGCTGCCATATAGTCTTTCTCTCTTTCTCTTTCTCTCTCTCTCTCTCACTCTGTATGGCATAGCCAAACCCATAACGTTGTGGATAATTAAAGCTACTTTTAATTATTCAATAAAATATTTATATTCCCAGTTTTCCAACGGTTTACCGACAGACACGAATTTTCTTTATACGTGTATTGTATCGATACGTATTCGAGAATACACATATATGAGTGTGTATGGGTATGTGTATGTGTGCAACGAATACACACTTGTGTGTATATTATTATACCTGAGTACAATGTGATGGACGAAATAATGAATAATAGGGAATAGTGGTGGGGAGAGGAGGAGTTAAGGGGGGAGGGGTGGCTCGAAAATTGAGAGAACGAAATGAGAGAACACGTTTCTATGATGGGTATATTATATGTAGAAATTTAGTTGATGAAATGACATAATCTATGGATAAAAGGTTGTATGTTATCCCTTTGAAAAAATAGTTGGATAAATTACTTAGGAATGATGATTGAACTCTTTTCAATACGACGACAAATCAGTCCTAGTGTGTCCCATTAGAAAGATCAGTTCATTTCTTCTTCAAGCGATTATTGGATAAAATAACTTTTATGCCTAAAAGATTGAAGAACTTTGGGACCTATAAATGTCCCCATAACAGTGCATCATCAACAACAACAGTGATTTCACGATTGAGTTTTGAATTGATTGCGACAGCATATGTCGCAGTATGTTTTTTTAAATGATATTTTTGTTCAATTGATGATTAATTTTTTTTTGTAAAGAGAGTAAAAGAGAAAGAGAGAGAGAGAGAAATTAAGAAGTTTAAATAGTTAGTCAGGTGAAAGAGTAATTGTTTTGTTAAAATCATTTAGAAACATTTTTATTTGCATCATATTATTATAAACACTTTTTTTTTTGTTTTTTTTTTTGTTTTAGTTTTCTCTGTATTATTTGTTGCAACAAACAATCAAGCAACATCCCCATCCATCCAATCCATCTATCCATCCATCCTACGTGTATATTTACAGATGAAATTTATTATTATCCGAAAGAATAATATTATTCAAAATATTTTCTCATGGTTATACTTCATGGACCATGGCATTATTTATGGACGCAGTCAACTTTTGCAGTAATCAATTGTTGATATTACGCCGTGGTTAATTAAATGTGTAATACCTCAGAGACATTCTCGTCAAATTTTCTCTCTCTCTCTCTCTCTCTCTCTCTTTCTCTCTCTTTCTCTTTCTCTATCTCTATCTCTATCTATCTCTCCATATATAAATATTTATTTTCATATTTTATTTTTCCTTTTCTTTTTTTTTTTTTTTTTTTTTTTTTTTTCACGAACTCGCGATGTTGTGTCCGGTGGACAGAAAAAAAAAAAATAATTCTACTCGTTCAACGTTATCACAAATAATTTTTATTTCTTCCAATAATATTGAAATTTATCGTTCTAAAATGATATCTCCATCTAGTTGGGAACTGTACATTTGTTTAATTGATTAATTAATTACCATCAGGTAACAAGACGGTAAAAAAAAGTTTTAAAATAAATTGTTAGTACTTATGTATATTAACGTTACCGCAGCAAAATTCCCTCGAAAATCGAACGAAATCCTGACGCAACCCTGACGCAACCCTGACGAAACCCTGACGGTTGCTGTGTGTGCGAACAACAAGATTGCTCTTTATTGGCACATTAACGGAATTTTTGTTGCGGTAACGTTAATACCTAAGTACCAAAAACAACAATAAGAAATAATCACTATTAGCTGAATTTTTTTTGTTTGTTCCTTTGAAATTTTTTTTCCCCTTTTCGCTACGTGCGTATTTTCCGCGGTGCTATTTCTACTGTACGGGCTGCTAATACGTGTAGCAACATCGAAATTGCACTTTATTTATAAGTAATTTTGTTATCGATATTACCGATATTTAATCAAAAAACACTAAAATTACATGTCCCAGTGTGTGGAATATTTGACTTAGTGCTATAACTGCATATGTTCGTCGTATATAAAATACACGGTATTTTATGGAGAGCCACTATAGTAGTTCGTAGTAGCGAAAGAGTTATCGACAAGCCTACACTGCAGCGAACAAATTGATTGAAAAGAAATCATTTGGTAATTTCGATTAACCTATTAATTGTTATGCTTGCATTGATTTTAATTGTAATGATTTATAAAAAAGAAAAAAAGAAAGAAGAAGAAGAAGCAGATAAAAGGAACAGAGAGAGAGAGAGAGAGAAACAAAAATGACTTGGATCGATCGTTCGATCAATGGAATCCAAGATGATGATCAGGAAAGAGGAATCGTTCTTCATGGAAGGGAAAAAAAAGTCGACGGATTAATCTGTTGCACACGGTAAAACGGCGAGCGAGATAGGAAAAGAGATCTAAAGAAAAAAGGAAGAGAAAGAGAAAAATGGAGATAAAGGGGAATGGAGAATCGATAAGAAAAGAGACTGGGGAAAAAGTGATTCGTAGCAGAGTGCTTTCGCGCCTCCAATCCTTCCAATCATTTGTCCTTTCTTTTTTCTTTCTTTCTTTCTTTCTTTCTTTCTTTCTTTCATACTTTCATTCTTGTTTTACGTCTTTTTTCTTCTTTGAACTTTCCTAACCTACAACAATAAATAGTCAATTAAAAGAAAGAAATGTTACACTTTTGTAATTGTAAAATCTTTTTAATGGCTCGAATCTCTACTAGAGACAAAACAAACAATTTAATATTTAATACGTTTAAATGTTAGAAATAATTTGGCGATAAACAGATATAAAAATGGAGACGTGGAGAATGTATTCGGCGCCATTTTGAATTTCCTATATGTTGCCAAAATATTAATAAACGTATATATTATAAATAATTAATTATATAATCAAATTAAATAACAAATTACATTTTTTACTTTTTATCGAATTAAACCAAAAAAATATATCGTATTAAAAATTTCTAATAAAATAAAATAAAATAAAATAAAATAAAATAAAATAAAATAAAAGTAAAGTAGACGCCATATTTATTACAGATAAAAATGGCGCCAAGTTTTCTATGCATTTTCTGCCAGTCTGTCTGTCTGTCTGTCTCTTCTATGCCTTTGTTTCTTTTGAATTTGGACGATAAAAAAGAAAAAAAAAGGAAAGATGGAACCGTCGTGGAATTTTGCTTGGCTTGTGTGATGAAAGCTAGAAGACCGCTTCTCGGCTAGCTAACTCGACTTCTTTTTCACGGACAGACGCTTCGAGGTTATCGCGTAATGGCGCGTCAGATGCAGCCGGCGTTAACGCGCGTACGAACGAACCTACGTACGGACTTATGTATCTCTCTCTCTCTCTCTCTATATATATATATATATATATATATATATATAGATAGGTATGAGTAGGATGGTGATGATGGTGTGTCGTGTATGCATGAACACGTTTCGTGTTTATTCGGCTTCTTTCGGCCGGTTTCGCCGATGGTTTTCGCTCTTTCGACCTTTTCGTCCAGGCAGACGGACAACTAGAAGCGCGCGAGCGCACGCGACGTGCAATGTCGCTACGAATACGAAAAATATTCTCGACGTGTGTTCCTTCGAAACGCCATTTTTAACGTTGAGCTGCATACATATTACATACACGTTACAAACATATATATATATATATATACGTATGTGTGTATTCTTTTTTCTTTACCTCTCCCAAGATAGAGAAAATTCGCTTAACCAAAGATGATTTCTTTTTTTTTTTGTTGGTTTCTATATTATTTATTCCTCTCACCTAACACCCCCACCCCACCAAAGAATACCGTGAGAAAATTTCGTATTGATCGACGATAAGAATTGTGCAAATTTTATTTGTGTAAGATAATAAAATTGTTGATTCACAATGGTTGGTACTTAAGTATTAACGTCGCCGCAGCAAAATTTCGCTAATGCGCCCAATCTACACCTTAAATTGTTGCGACAAATTATAGAATAACAAAACTTGATTTTAAATCGAAACACTTTGAAAATTCAAAAGATTTTATTTATAAAAAGTAGTCACACACAATTGGATTTCGGTGGAAAATGGGCCGATGTAGAATTTAACATAGATTCAAAACAGTCTCTAACCCTGACGAAACCCTGACGAAACCCTGACGCAACCCTGACGTTTGCTGTGTGCAAACAACAAGATTGCTCTTTATTGGCGCATTAGCGAAATTTTTGCTGCGATTGCGTTAATACGTAAGCACCCAAAATTTTGTCTTTAATTAATAATGAATTCAAAATATTGAAACAAGAATGTAAAAATAAGATAAACAAAATGTGTTAGTAGTCGATTTGAATAAAATCGTTGAGAAATTAAATTTGAAACACTTACTTCTTGGATTATTATTATTATTATTATTATTATTATTATTATTATGGTTATTGTTCTACTTTTGGTATTGTACGACTTATTTCGTCGAATTTATCACAGCGCGATGAGCGGTCTCTTTTTTGGCTGTGACTGGCTACATTAATGTGTGTGAAGTTATGAGAGAGAGTGAGTAGAATCTCCCACCAGTTGCGCCGGTGAGCGCAACTTAGTTTCAATCACCGCCAATGGAATGGGGTTCATGGATTCTGCCCACTTACCCTCTACGCGGAACATTCGAATCGCGCGATATATGCTTGACATCTCTCCTATCAAGGAAATGTTTCTGGAAATAGAGAGATTAAATACTACAGTAGATGGATGACGTAGGTACGAGGTTAAATTAATGAAAAATATTCATCATCCATCTTGGATAACACATATCATCAGTTTATTTTCTTGAAAAAAAAAAATTATACAACATTATCATATCATATGATTATTAAATGCATGTAAACTGATCAAGAAACTTTAATGAATATATATATATATATATANGGGAGGAAGATCGTACGAACGAAACGGGTTTCCACTTTCCTGATTGCTTAAGACGTAGGATCCCGCTTCTTTCATTACACAATTCAACACGGTCGACTCTTTTAGCCGTTAGACTTGGAATCAGTTATATGGCGAATGTACATACCTAAAATGTGTTGTTGTTAACAAAAGAAACAAAATTATGCGAATAATTTCGATTCGTTTCGTTGCGATCATTCGGTATTAGGGTATGTCTCTCTACTGTGCTCTTGTGTATGCATATATGCATGCATACATACATGTATATGTATGCGCATTTCTATATATGTATGTATAAATGATTGTACAGGGTGAAGAAGAAGAAGAAGAAGAAGAAGAAGAAGAAGAAGTAGTTTGTTTTTGTAGATGAATTCAGAAAATGTTCACGTGGACTTTTGAACGATCGATCTATTAATCGATTTCGTTGAGAATCATTTTTTTTTTCTTTCTTTCTTTCTTTTCGTATAAATTCTCTATTAAGATTGTATAACTAATTTTCTATCACGTTGTATAAATCGGATTCAATATGTATGAGAATAATTTGTAAATTAATTTGTATCATGTGCATGTTGTGTTGTGTTAAAACTGTAAGTTAAAGAAAAAACGAGTTTGTGAGTTTGTCGAATAGAAAAGACAAAAAAAAAAGGAATGGAATAGAAAAGAAAAGCTAATAGATCTATACAAACGATCTAAGAACTTTTTCAGTACACCTTGTATGCATTTGATGTATGCAAGTATGTATGCGATGAGTCACGAAGGAAAAAAGAAATCTTCTTGAGAGCTCGATGGATAAAAAAGAGTTGAGTAGGATATATATATATATATATCATTATCAACAACAAGAAACTTCAATTATCTCTATTTTCTTAAGCTTTAATACGAACGCATTTGTCACAATTAAGATCTAATTAATAAATATTAACTTATTAAATGCAATACAACGTTTGTACATAATCAAAAATCTGGTGAAAATCGAATCGAGTTTTTTTTTTTTTCCAATCTTTTTTTACACACCATACATAGGTAATACATGCACATATATATATATATATATATATATATATATATATATATATATATATATATATATATAGATAGGTATGAGTAGGATGGTGATGATGGTGTGTCGTGTATGCATGAACACGTTTCGTGTTTATTCGGCTTCTTTCGGCCGGTTTCGCCGATGGTTTTCGCTCTTTCGACCTTTTCGTCCAGGCAGACGGACAACTAGAAGCGCGCGAGCGCACGCGACGTGCAATGTCGCTACGAATACGAAAAATATTCTCGACGTGTGTTCCTTCGAAACGCCATTTTTAACGTTGAGCTGCATACATATTACATACACGTTACAAACATATATATATATATATATACGTATGTGTGTATTCTTTTTTCTTTACCTCTCCCAAGATAGAGAAAATTCGCTTAACCAAAGATGATTTCTTTTTTTTTTTGTTGGTTTCTATATTATTTATTCCTCTCACCTAACACCCCCACCCCACCAAAGAATACCGTGAGAAAATTTCGTATTGATCGACGATAAGAATTGTGCAAATTTTATTTGTGTAAGATAATAAAATTGTTGATTCACAATGGTTGGTACTTAAGTATTAACGTCGCCGCAGCAAAATTTCGCTAATGCGCCCAATCTACACCTTAAATTGTTGCGACAAATTATAGAATAACAAAACTTGATTTTAAATCGAAACACTTTGAAAATTCAAAAGATTTTATTTATAAAAAGTAGTCACACACAATTGGATTTCGGTGGAAAATGGGCCGATGTAGAATTTAACATAGATTCAAAACAGTCTCTAACCCTGACGAAACCCTGACGAAACCCTGACGCAACCCTGACGTTTGCTGTGTGCAAACAACAAGATTGCTCTTTATTGGCGCATTAGCGAAATTTTTGCTGCGATTGCGTTAATACGTAAGCACCCAAAATTTTGTCTTTAATTAATAATGAATTCAAAATATTGAAACAAGAATGTAAAAATAAGATAAACAAAATGTGTTAGTAGTCGATTTGAATAAAATCGTTGAGAAATTAAATTTGAAACACTTACTTCTTGGATTATTATTATTATTATTATTATTATTATTATTATTATGGTTATTGTTCTACTTTTGGTATTGTACGACTTATTTCGTCGAATTTATCACAGCGCGATGAGCGGTCTCTTTTTTGGCTGTGACTGGCTACATTAATGTGTGTGAAGTTATGAGAGAGAGTGAGTAGAATCTCCCACCAGTTGCGCCGGTGAGCGCAACTTAGTTTCAATCACCGCCAATGGAATGGGGTTCATGGATTCTGCCCACTTACCCTCTACGCGGAACATTCGAATCGCGCGATATATGCTTGACATCTCTCCTATCAAGGAAATGTTTCTGGAAATAGAGAGATTAAATACTACAGTAGATGGATGACGTAGGTACGAGGTTAAATTAATGAAAAATATTCATCATCCATCTTGGATAACACATATCATCAGTTTATTTTCTTGAAAAAAAAAAATTATACAACATTATCATATCATATGATTATTAAATGCATGTAAACTGATCAAGAAACTTTAATGAATATATATATATATATATACTTTAAGTATGAAACAAATTGAATTATTGATACATTGAAATGAAACGATGTGTTGAAAACGATTATTTTTTTATATAAATATCACCGTAATTATCGGTTAGTTCATACAATTATCAAAACAAAATGAACAAAAAGAATTCAACTTGTAAACTAAGTACTTCGATATAAAATCTAGCAGTTATACCACACGAAAAGTTACAACCCAAAGTATAAAATAAACTCTACATTTGTTATATATTTTATTTATATTAAGTTTCTTTATCAATAATAGCTCCCAACAGATATTTTCGTCGTCTCTTTCTGTTTTTCCACTGGTTCGTTCGTTCGTTCGTTCGTTCATTCATTTGGGAAGTTCAATCCGGTAATAACAATGTTAACAACAATAATAATAATTATTATTATATTATAATAATAATAATAATAATAATAATGGAAAGAAAACAAAAATGTACGAAAAACGAGGGGGGGCGGAAGGGGGCTGGGGGTCGATAAATGAGAGGAAAAAAAAAAGTAAAAAAAAAAAAAAAAATAAAAAGTAATCGCAAACTGGGAAGCATTGCTTCATTAGCGCCGCAATTATGGCCGGTATCGCCAAATTACACAATAGGAGAGTAACGAGTATGCGGTGCAATAAATTACAACGGCTCGCGTAATCATTACCCCTTTGAGTTTCATGTAACAGCGCCCTATCGGTTTACATTCAACTTTAATTGCATTTTGGTATGGCGGCGGCTATGGTGGTGGTGGTGGTGGTGGTGGTAGCAGTAGCGGCCTTTCGAAGCACCCCGGAATCAAACTGGCTGCCATATAGTCTTTCTCTCTTTCTCTTTCTCTCTCTCTCTCTCACTCTGTATGGCATAGCCAAACCCATAACGTTGTGGATAATTAAAGCTACTTTTAATTATTCAATAAAATATTTATATTCCCAGTTTTCCAACGGTTTACCGACAGACACGAATTTTCTTTATACGTGTATTGTATCGATACGTATTCGAGAATACACATATATGAGTGTGTATGGGTATGTGTATGTGTGCAACGAATACACACTTGTGTGTATATTATTATACCTGAGTACAATGTGATGGACGAAATAATGAATAATAGGGAATAGTGGTGGGGAGAGGAGGAGTTAAGGGGGGAGGGGTGGCTCGAAAATTGAGAGAACGAAATGAGAGAACACGTTTCTATGATGGGTATATTATATGTAGAAATTTAGTTGATGAAATGACATAATCTATGGATAAAAGGTTGTATGTTATCCCTTTGAAAAAATAGTTGGATAAATTACTTAGGAATGATGATTGAACTCTTTTCAATACGACGACAAATCAGTCCTAGTGTGTCCCATTAGAAAGATCAGTTCATTTCTTCTTCAAGCGATTATTGGATAAAATAACTTTTATGCCTAAAAGATTGAAGAACTTTGGGACCTATAAATGTCCCCATAACAGTGCATCATCAACAACAACAGTGATTTCACGATTGAGTTTTGAATTGATTGCGACAGCATATGTCGCAGTATGTTTTTTTAAATGATATTTTTGTTCAATTGATGATTAATTTTTTTTTGTAAAGAGAGTAAAAGAGAAAGAGAGAGAGAGAGAAATTAAGAAGTTTAAATAGTTAGTCAGGTGAAAGAGTAATTGTTTTGTTAAAATCATTTAGAAACATTTTTATTTGCATCATATTATTATAAACACTTTTTTTTTTGTTTTTTTTTTTGTTTTAGTTTTCTCTGTATTATTTGTTGCAACAAACAATCAAGCAACATCCCCATCCATCCAATCCATCTATCCATCCATCCTACGTGTATATTTACAGATGAAATTTATTATTATCCGAAAGAATAATATTATTCAAAATATTTTCTCATGGTTATACTTCATGGACCATGGCATTATTTATGGACGCAGTCAACTTTTGCAGTAATCAATTGTTGATATTACGCCGTGGTTAATTAAATGTGTAATACCTCAGAGACATTCTCGTCAAATTTTCTCTCTCTCTCTCTCTCTCTCTCTCTTTCTCTCTCTTTCTCTTTCTCTATCTCTATCTCTATCTATCTCTCCATATATAAATATTTATTTTCATATTTTATTTTTCCTTTTCTTTTTTTTTTTTTTTTTTTTTTTTTTTTCACGAACTCGCGATGTTGTGTCCGGTGGACAGAAAAAAAAAAAATAATTCTACTCGTTCAACGTTATCACAAATAATTTTTATTTCTTCCAATAATATTGAAATTTATCGTTCTAAAATGATATCTCCATCTAGTTGGGAACTGTACATTTGTTTAATTGATTAATTAATTACCATCAGGTAACAAGACGGTAAAAAAAAGTTTTAAAATAAATTGTTAGTACTTATGTATATTAACGTTACCGCAGCAAAATTCCCTCGAAAATCGAACGAAATCCTGACGCAACCCTGACGCAACCCTGACGAAACCCTGACGGTTGCTGTGTGTGCGAACAACAAGATTGCTCTTTATTGGCACATTAACGGAATTTTTGTTGCGGTAACGTTAATACCTAAGTACCAAAAACAACAATAAGAAATAATCACTATTAGCTGAATTTTTTTTGTTTGTTCCTTTGAAATTTTTTTTCCCCTTTTCGCTACGTGCGTATTTTCCGCGGTGCTATTTCTACTGTACGGGCTGCTAATACGTGTAGCAACATCGAAATTGCACTTTATTTATAAGTAATTTTGTTATCGATATTACCGATATTTAATCAAAAAACACTAAAATTACATGTCCCAGTGTGTGGAATATTTGACTTAGTGCTATAACTGCATATGTTCGTCGTATATAAAATACACGGTATTTTATGGAGAGCCACTATAGTAGTTCGTAGTAGCGAAAGAGTTATCGACAAGCCTACACTGCAGCGAACAAATTGATTGAAAAGAAATCATTTGGTAATTTCGATTAACCTATTAATTGTTATGCTTGCATTGATTTTAATTGTAATGATTTATAAAAAAGAAAAAAAGAAAGAAGAAGAAGAAGCAGATAAAAGGAACAGAGAGAGAGAGAGAGAGAAACAAAAATGACTTGGATCGATCGTTCGATCAATGGAATCCAAGATGATGATCAGGAAAGAGGAATCGTTCTTCATGGAAGGGAAAAAAAAGTCGACGGATTAATCTGTTGCACACGGTAAAACGGCGAGCGAGATAGGAAAAGAGATCTAAAGAAAAAAGGAAGAGAAAGAGAAAAATGGAGATAAAGGGGAATGGAGAATCGATAAGAAAAGAGACTGGGGAAAAAGTGATTCGTAGCAGAGTGCTTTCGCGCCTCCAATCCTTCCAATCATTTGTCCTTTCTTTTTTCTTTCTTTCTTTCTTTCTTTCTTTCTTTCTTTCATACTTTCATTCTTGTTTTACGTCTTTTTTCTTCTTTGAACTTTCCTAACCTACAACAATAAATAGTCAATTAAAAGAAAGAAATGTTACACTTTTGTAATTGTAAAATCTTTTTAATGGCTCGAATCTCTACTAGAGACAAAACAAACAATTTAATATTTAATACGTTTAAATGTTAGAAATAATTTGGCGATAAACAGATATAAAAATGGAGACGTGGAGAATGTATTCGGCGCCATTTTGAATTTCCTATATGTTGCCAAAATATTAATAAACGTATATATTATAAATAATTAATTATATAATCAAATTAAATAACAAATTACATTTTTTACTTTTTATCGAATTAAACCAAAAAAATATATCGTATTAAAAATTTCTAATAAAATAAAATAAAATAAAATAAAATAAAATAAAATAAAATAAAAGTAAAGTAGACGCCATATTTATTACAGATAAAAATGGCGCCAAGTTTTCTATGCATTTTCTGCCAGTCTGTCTGTCTGTCTGTCTCTTCTATGCCTTTGTTTCTTTTGAATTTGGACGATAAAAAAGAAAAAAAAAGGAAAGATGGAACCGTCGTGGAATTTTGCTTGGCTTGTGTGATGAAAGCTAGAAGACCGCTTCTCGGCTAGCTAACTCGACTTCTTTTTCACGGACAGACGCTTCGAGGTTATCGCGTAATGGCGCGTCAGATGCAGCCGGCGTTAACGCGCGTACGAACGAACCTACGTACGGACTTATGTATCTCTCTCTCTCTCTCTCTCTCTATATATATATATATATATATATATATATATATATGTATATGTATTTTGGTGTGTATGTGTAGCACGTATATACGTTTCTATATATATTCTTATATTTATATATATGTACATATGCATGTATGTATGTATGTATGTATGTATGTATGTACAAAGTATAGCTTGGTTTCTACTCGCGCGTGCGTGAGCGGACGGCCTTGGTTTGTGAGTTCGCTGTTCATCGTCAGCGATGGGATCGAACGTCTATTGCGTGTATTTTATTTTTTTCTTTTTTTCATTCTTTTTTTCATTTTCTTCATCGTCTTCTTGATAATTTTCTCTAAATTCAAATACACAAAATTCTAGCAAGAAAAAGAAGGAAACTCTGTGATTGGTCAGTTCCAATTATAATACTTTCCATGTTTCTTAAGTTCTCAATTTCGGTCCAATGACCTACATTTATTTTTCTTTTTTTTTTTTATGTCTATTCATCGTCATTACATTTTTTTCTAAGCTCGGGGGCTTATATCGAACGGGGTGTTGGGATTGGTCAGTAGATATTTCTGTTTCGCATTTGATTGGTTAATGTTGTTTGAAAAAAAACAAAAAAAAAATGTGAAACAATCTATTTTATCGATCAGCTGATTAATTTAGAATTGGAAAATGTAGCTGTTGACAAATAAGAACGAGCTCCTCGTCATTGTTTTGTTCATGGTTGACGACGATTGTGTTCTTAGGAGAGTAACCTTTGGAAACTTTGACTTCTCGTCGTCTTCTTCGAGATATTACCACAAGAAGTAGAGTTCGAGTAAGTAGGTAGAGTTAGACAGAGAGAAATGAGAAGAGAAAGAGAGAGAGAGAGATACATATAGAGAGAGAGGGAGGGAGGGAGAGGGAGAGCCAGTTTGAAGGAGGACACCAAAACTTGTGCTGGAATTCGGCGGGAAACTCTGAAAGTTTCGAAGGATACTTACACAAGGTCGACTTTGTCAAAGAATGTTTTCTTCCCCAAACCCAACCTCCCACCCACCCCCCTCCATTCCCTTTTTATTATCCATAAAAGTCATATTTTTTTATTTTTTTCTGTTAAATTTAAAAGAAAAATTGTTCAATGCATTTTACGAATTGTTTGACTATCCTAATAAAGAAGTTATTACGGTACTTAAATAAAGTTGTCAAGGGTCAGACAACATATTTTCACTTTCGAATTCTTTAACTAAGAAGAAGAAGAAGTAGAAAAAGAAGAAGAAGAAGAAGAAGAAGAAGAATAGCAGTAATAATGGGAGAAAGGAAAAGTCAATTTGCTGTTGTAAATCATTTTCATGTTTTCAAACGAATACGATAAAAAGAGAAAGAATAAAGGACCGAAGGGTGGATGGAGGGACGGGGTGAGGGGTGTAAGGAAAAAGATAAGATGATGATAAAGAAAGTTTTTCTTTATATATTTTTTTTCTTCTTTCCAACATTTTGTCTATCTTTTGTCGTAATATTTGTAAAATAGCAAAACCATGTTAAGAGAAACAGTTTGTCGATGATAAACGAAAGAAAGAGAATATATCATCACATCCTCTTACGGTTTTTACTTCTTCTATCGATCAAAACATTTTACACACGACACATTTGAAATTCTGTAGGGTGGGGTG
>NW_015149055.1:36339-58418 GCF_001465965.1 Polistes dominula | reverse complement strand
AAACGAATATAAGGAGGGGGGGGGGGTTCAAAGAACCACGGTATGATAAATGTTGTCTTCGTCGTCGTCGTCGTCGTCGTCGTCGTCGTCGTCGTCGTCGTCGTCGTTGTTGTCGTCGTCGTTTATATGAAAAGAAGAGAACCCACTCGATCTCTGACGATCGATTCGGAACATTAGAGATTCGAGGTGGCGATTATCACGCCTCGACCGCAAGTTGTCGCTACTCGAGTTCGACTCAACTCTCTCGAGTCGAGTCAAAGTGGAATCTGGAGGAGTTTCGTGACGATCAGAGAGAGGAGAGGACGAGGAGGAGGAGAAGGAGGGGGGAGAATGAGGGTTGAGAAAGGTGGTTAGCTGTGGATAGAAGTGGGGAGGCTAGAGGAGAGGAAATCTTTTTCTTTTCGAAGGGTTGTGTTCCTGCTGCTTGGTGATCATCGTGGTAGTAGTAGTTCTGTGATAGTGGTAGTCTTTGTCTCGTACAAAAGGATGAAAACGAGGGTAAAAGAGTGAGAGTGTGTTGGAGTAGGGTTCTCCTACTATCTAGGAAAAGGTTCTATGGCTTCATCGAAGAACCAAACGACAAGAGAGAGAGAGAGAGAGAGGTGAGGGGGGGGGATTAAGTCTCGGCCTCTCAACGATCATGGACGACCGATATTAGATCCAGATAGATTAGCCTACACACGGTTCTTACCGAGAGATTACGTCTACTTCAAAATCCTGAATATTGGAACACTAGTTAATCGGAGGGGGGGGGGTGGTTAGGGCCCCGACTGATGATTATTACACCACTAGGTAATACCAACCAAATCGTAGATCATAACAAGGTACTATTAAACTCTTTGGGACATTTTTAGTCCCATCTGAAAGTATTATTGCAATAGCTCTACACATGCTCATAAGTTTTATATTTCGTCTTATTTACGCAAAGCAATTGATTATTAACTTAATGTTTTTACATTATTATATTGTGTAATATAACTTTATTAATAAACAAAAATATATATTAATTTAGTTTTATTTAAAACGTGTAATCAAAATTTCTATGCAACATTTTGGGGCTATTTTATTATTTGAAATTCTGTGTCGCAAAGAGTTAACCCTTAAAGTGCACCACTATGGGTGTTTGACACCCCCCAATGTGTTTGAACGCGTCTCCTGAAGCTGCTATTTAATATTTATTCTTGGCAATTTTTTTAAAAATTCGTTTGATACATCTTTATTAAAATAGAATAGGTTTAATACTCGTTTGAATTAACACTAGATGGCACTAGACAAATAATCCATTTTTTCGAATTCAGTAACGTTTTGCGAGAGATCAACAATTTGTTGGGTTGTCAAACAACCCCAGGTGCACTTTAAGGATTAATAGTATCATCGTGTAAAATTTATAATTAGTCTAATCATTGATTAAAACTTGGATATAGATCAGAGAAATTCTAATCAAATTGAACTGATCATAATCAATGAAAACGTCAAGTGAAGTGAAGTTATGTTGCAAAAAATTGTATATCAAGAAATACCGGTTAAGTTACTAATCATAAAAGGGTTGCACCTGTTTAAGATATCGATCGATTGCTAGGATACTACTAATCATAGCATAGATCATTATATCTATATTAAGGAATATACCAAATGTATAGATTGGTACTTCAGTTAATAATTTAATCACAGGTATATTACCAATTAAGTTTCAGATTAAGTCAGGTTATTTAAATCAAGTTATAGATCATAATAGGGAAATGCCAGTCAATTTACAATTGAGGTAACAATTTTATCCTTTTGTTTATTATTTCTATTACATTTAATTTAGTTAGATTTAATAGTAGACTTAGTATAGATGTAATAATAAAAGAAATAATTAATAATAATTGAATACAATTATGAGACACAAATATTCAAATATTATATTTAAGATAATTTGTGATTTTAATTGGAAACTATTTTTTTTTTTTTTTGAAAAGATCAAAGTTACTCTCTTTCTCGACACCACTCTTGATGATTGTTCATTTTCAAAATCAAACATTTACAAAATTACTTTCCACCATTACGAATGAAAATGTCATATTCAATTTGATGTCTTTTAAGAAAATAAAAAAAAAGAAATAAAAATCGTTGAAATTTTATATTTTTAAAACATTTATCTATTACCAGGTAGGTTATTACAAATAAAATAATCATATTTCTAATTTGATATTCAACGAATTAGCGATTTTACGTATATTCCTGTAGAAAAATATTGCCACGAGAATATCGCAAACATTTTCATAATGTATATCAGTAATCCAAGTGCCACCATTAACGAACGTTAATATTTAGGACTATTCAAAAGCAAAATGTGAACGTACAGAATATTCCAAAAGTTTCTTCATGATATTAAACAGTTTATTTACTTTTTCTCTGACAGTTTTTTATTTTTTATTTTTTTTTTTTTTTGAGGCCTTTCATTGCACCTTTCTAATTATATAAATGTACAAAAAATGAAGAAAAAAAATTAGCCTAAAATAGGAGTCGTCTACAGAGAAAAAAAAATGTGTAATTGATTTTTTGGTTGTAAATATTATGTTAAAACTTTTGAACAACTCTGTAATAAATGTATCGCGACGTTTGATTCGTCGGTATTATATATATATATATGCACCGTGGCCCAAATCTGTCAATCTTCAATTGAAATACAGAAAGACCCTTCACTGTGTGTATAGATTTTTAATTTTCGTCGAAAAAATTGTTGTAAAACGTTTCTTCAAAAATTCGAAGACTTATTATCAAAGTTTTCCAATGCTTAGAGAATTTTTGGAAAAATTGAACAAATTGATACATACAAAGTTTTCAACCAACTAAAAACAACACGTTTGTTTGACAATATTCTTTTCTTACGCAAATATATTCCGTTCTAATTATAATAATAATAAATGAAACGATATGTGCAATATTTATTAACAATGAACAATATTATTAATACAATATTACAATAATTATTCAATTACAATCATAGCAATGCATTTTTAACTGTTTTTACCATTTCAATGAAATTCTATTTAGAACAGTTAGACAAATCATTTTGATATAGAAATGAAATGATCAAAGTGCCACTTGTCGCAGTGTTTAACTACCTGTAACTATTTGAACTTGAAAAAAAAAAACAAAAGTTCCCCAGAGTGTTATATACCTTATTTACCTGAACTACCAAATGTTTTCTTACCTGCCACTAGAGTCACCAGTACAAGTTGAAATAAAAAAAAAAAGTGCTTTGATCAAAGAATTAGAAAGGGGACCTTTTTTTTATTTAGATTGATCCATCTTTTGGGCTTCTTGGCCGGCTCGATTTAAGGAACACACCTGGCAGCATGGAAACGGCATTACGCGCGTGCCACTCTCTTAGGAGAGGGCTGCACGTGACAGGAGGGAGCGCAGGAGAGAGTTTTATGAATGGGGACCCACCACACGTGCCACAGTGGTACTGCTGGTACTCTGGTATTGCCTGGTGGTGGTAGTGGAGGAGGTGGTGGTGCTAGTGGTGGTGGTGGTGGTGGTGGTGGTTCGAACGTTTCTCGATACGCGGCGGCGTACCGCCATTTCTCGAGAGAATTTCTTCTCTTCTTTCTCTTTCTATCTTTTTATCATCACTCTTTTTATATCTTTCCATCTCTCTCTCTCTCTCTCTCTTTCTCATTCGTTCGGAATGAAGAAAAGAAAAAGAGAAAGAAAAAAAAGGTTTCGGGTGAGATCGTTGGAGGAGAAGGCACGGAGGAGTCGTCCCAACTCGAGCCCGAGCGTGAAACATTTTCAAGAGTAGGGGTAAAAAAGGGATGGGTGTGGGTGTAAGTGGGGGTGGGGATGCGAGACGGAGGGATGGAGGCAAAAGAACCGTGGAACTCGGTCGTCTACCCTGTAATTTATAACTGGAAACTCGGAACTCTCTGGCGCGAAGCGACCTAAGGCGATATGTCGATTCCCGTCCGGAAGAATCTTCTCTTTCTTACACTCGCCCTTTCACCATTCCTACCCGAAGGTCGTTCGACCTTCGACCGGAATCTATGCCGACTTTGCAGTATTCTCCTTTCTTTTCTTTTCTTTTTTTTCTTTCCTTCCTTCCTTCCTTCCTTCCTTCCTTCCTTTCATTTTATTTCGTTTACGACCGCAGTCAACTTGGACTTCTTCATGGTCGATTAGATTCCAATTTATAGGTTAGATTTATTTGTTTTTTATTCCGTCTGATATTTATTATTCTTTGCTTTGATATCAAGTATTTGGATTTATTCTATTTCTTTTACACGATTCCCCTAATATCCGATACTTTGTTTTATTGATGATTTTAAAATGGGGGTGATTTGAAAGAAATGAAACGCAGCGGCGATGCAACGGAGCGGCGGGCGGCGATGAAACGGCCACGATACTAAATAAGAAGATAAAAAGAGACAAACATATAGGACAAAAGGACAAAATCTAAACGAACCAACGATCGAAATAAAGGAAAAAGGTGTGTGGTCTGTCTGTTTTGTAAATGTGGTGTAAGTCTGTGTGAGTCTGGAAGGTTCTCGAACGATACCGATGCATTGTTTATTGCATCAGACCGGACATTTTGGAACATTCAAGAACCGCGTGTGGATGGATATAAAGGAACGGGTATTGAGTCGTCATGTGTAGTCACCAGTCGTCAGCCAGTCGTCAGCCAGTCGTTACTCGTCGTCATTCAGTTGAAAAAGTTCAGTTGTGTATATCGGTTGTTATCATAAGATTGTAAAGTTTTTATCGTATCTTTTCTAATACCTACTTTAAATATATTTTATCAGTAGGATTAAACTGGGTGTACGTTAACCTCGCACCTCTACACTAAACCCAATCTTACATGTATGTATGTATATATATATTTGTTTCTATCTATAGCTATCGCATTCGATATTCTATCTTAATTGATACAATTTGGAAAGTGATAGGTTTTATCAGCTACCCTCATCCCAAGATCATACTGGTTGCCCTTTGATATTAATGGTAACAATATTATCATAAATAAATCATGCAATTATCTTATTCTTGGTACTCTACATTCGTCTAATTCTCTCGAAACTTAGTTTATCGAAGGTTTCATTTCTAACATGTGTGATCTGTACAGATGACATTTTTGTTTTCTTACGTTAAATCATAGTTTAACCCTTTCGCTGTGGAGTGTGCGCCTAAAAATGAAATGCTCTTTCAGCAGCAGGCGCAATAGTAGGTTGTTTGTACGGACGACATGGTACACGTAACGTTCATAAATCAAATTCACGGCGCTACAAGGCGCTGTTCGCTGAGAAAAAGCGTCTATAACCGAGCGCCAAAAGGCGCTGCTGTTCGCAGCGAAGGGGGTTAATGATAATTCAAGTACTTTGAATTAACAAGAGCTTTAATAGGCCCTTTGAAACAACGAATTTCATTGTAATGTTACAAAGTTGTTGGAATTGTTCATGACCATAGATTGTGCATGCAGTGAGACTTTCAAATGTTTAAAACGTTTTCACGTAAATGACAAGTTTTGTGAGTGTAACATGCAACGGGTGGACTGAACAATCTTGAACCTTAACATAGGGAGGGAAACTTAACGAGGGAGGGAGGTTGACAAATGTCGAGTTTCATGATTTTTCGTGTCATGAAATTATTGCGATTTATTTGTAGTTTCCTCAGAATTCTTGATTAATTCAAACAACACTTGAACTTTGTAGACTCGATGAATATATATGTAGACGAATTTATAAGTTAGGTTTGGTTGTTATCTTTTCTATGGATTACACCACATTCGATATTATCTTGGATTAAACGTTACGAAATACTGAACATCTAATCTACTTGTAGTATTATGCAAATGATTATTAGCTTTCTATTTAAATGACATCATAATTAATATATATATATATATATATATATATATATATATATATATATATATATATNTATATATATATATATATATATATATATATGTATATGTATTCGTCGTTGGTATAATATGAACGTTACTCGACAAGTTGATATAAAAGATATTTATATACTTCGTAAGTTCATTTAAAATTTTTATTTTCCTTTGCAAAATTTACCATTCCATTTTGATAACGTAACGTTTTCACTTCCTCTTTTAAGTTAGATTACTAAATATAAAAATAATTTCTAACGAGTGCATAAAAAATTTGGTTGTTAATCATATTGATTAAAGTAAGAGATTTTTGCAAAAAAAAAAAAAAAAACAAAAAAAAGAAGGAAAAAAAATAGATAGAAAAAACTCTCTGAAACAGTACGAAAATGATGCTCACTATTTTCAACGATGGCTCAAAGCATGTCCGCGCGTGGTATGCATAATAAATCACATTGAATTTTCTAACGCACGTCAATATTTCTCAGCGGTTTATGACGTTAATACGAAACCATTAAAAGCAGCATAAAGCCACTGGACGAGAGAGATGAAAATTATCCGATAAGAATATTTAGTTATTTTTATTTATAAAAAACTTTTTTACTTTATATATTTACTCCTCTTATAATGGGCATATTAATTTTCAACTTTCTAGATGATTAGAAAAACAAAAACAACAAAATTATCTTGAACATAGTTTTTTTTTATGTTGCAAAATTACATAGATAGATATGCCAGACCAGTCGTCATTTTGACTAGTTTTTGACGCCATTTTAATTCCTAATTTCTATCTTCATAAGGTGTAAATTGGCGCATTAACGAAATTTTGCTGCGGTTGCGTTAATACGTAAATACCTGATATCCAATCGTTGATAATAAACAACATTTCTTTTTATTAGCAACCTTGATCCTTTTGGTCTAGACTCGTGTGATAAATTAAATGATAAGAAAAATATATACATAAGTATAATATATGTATACAGTAAGAGAGGTGGTATTGTATAGGAGGGAACAACGTCGGCAACAACCCCTTTTGAAAACGTGGGCACGGATTATTATACCGCTCGTAAAGTTTTATTGCCGCGCGAGAAGCTTCGTGCTTTACAGAGGGCGTTGTGATCGTGTCCTCGAAAAAGGGAGTCCTTCTCCTCCTTTACCATCCAACCTCTCTTCAACCTTCTTCTTCTTCTTCTTCTTCTTCTTCTCCTACTACTCTTCCTATCGTTCCTTAACTTTTCCGTCCGACGACCGATTTACGATCCTATTGGTTAAAGCAATAAATTTAATGCTACGTTTCACTCGAGAGAACTTGAACATTTCGGGACCACTATGTCTAATCGTTCACATTTTCCAAAGACCGATAGATTTTCTAACCTACAAACAAAATAATGAAGATCTACTCTTTTTTTTTCTTTTTTTCTTTTTGCACTAACTTGCCACTCAAAATAACCAAGATCTACATTTTTTCTAACCTGTATCTTCTAACGCGACAAAGATCAAAAACTTTTTCTGACTCAAAAGTATAAAATTATATAAAGATCAAAATACTTTTCTTAACATTAGATATACCACCATTTTCAGTATACCACACTAGTCAAAATGACTGGTGTATACAAAAAAAAATGTTTAACAATAATAATTTTAATAGATAAATGCATTTATAGATATTTTTCAATAACAAAACACTTAATTATTTACAGAACTCAATGGAAGATAGAAATTTGGAATTAAAATGGCGTCAAAACTAGCCAAAATGACGACTGGTCGTCTGGTATATCTAGTGTTAAAGGTGATATACGATAAAAAAAAAAAAAAGGAAAATAAATAAGAATAATAAAAATGTATTACATAAAATCAACCATAATCCTCGGATCGTTTTTAAACGAATCATCATTCATCATCATCATCATCATCATCATCATCATCATCATCATCATTGTTGTCTCACATAAATTATTTTTTTAAACGCGTCATCCATTTTGTTTTCGACATAACCTCAAATATAAAGTAGATTCAAAATGATGTAATAAGATCGAGTTCATAAAGAGTCTAGGCATAAAAGTCAGGGTCGTAGGATATATATCACTCGAATTTTGGCTGAGAGAGAGAGAGAGATGGTAGAAAGAGGGGGAGAGAAAAAAAACGATAGAAAGGAAAAGAGAGAAATCGAGATAGAAAGAGAGATAGAGAGAGAGAGAGAGATAAATACATAGGAAGAAGATAGATAAAGGAGAAGGAGAGAGACAGGGACAGGTCGATACTGACCTATGACGCTTGGCGAAAGGCGCACACTAGTAAAAGAGAAAAGCAAAAGCAAAAGCAAAAAAAAAAAGAGAAAGGAAAAAGTATAAAAAAAAAAAAGAAAAAAAATGAGAGAGAGAGAGAGAGAGAGAGAGAAAAAAAGGTTCACTCCCTCGGCTCTCCCCGTGCAAAGCGCTCATGCGCATGTGCAACGATGATCGAGCTTTTTCCCCGGATCCTTGCTCGATATCACGAGCTCTCTTTCTCTCTCTTTCTCACACACACAGACACACACACACTCTCACTCACTAACTCTCTATCTTTCTCTCTCTCTCTCTGTCTCTCTCGTTTGCGAGAAGAACTCAAAAACGATAATGTTCCTTCAGCATTGCGAAGAGAGCTCGTTACTAAATTTATGACGAAGCAGTAGTACGCGCGCATTACTACGACGAGACTAAGGAAGAGTATTTTCTATTTTTTTTTTCTTCTTTTTTTTGTTTTGTTTTCTTTATTTCAATTTTTTTTTCCTTTTAATGTTCAACTTTCTCCATGAGAGTTTTCCTTTCATAAATTAAAATCATTTTTCTTCTTTCGACGCGTTCGCGTTCGCGTTATTTTTATTTTTTTTTTTTTTGTATCATCGATCTCAATTATGATTTTTATTTTACCATTTATTTTTTTTTTGAGGTTAACACTAGATCTTTTTCTTCTTCTTCTTCTTCATCATCATCTTTTTGTGGACTATGTCCCTTTATACTTTTAGTCATATAGACAGATTTTTATGCGTTTGTTATTTATTCCTGCGACACCGTCCAGCTTTAATAGCACCGTTTTGGAGATCTTCCCGGGTGGTCACCGTTGTTCCTATCTTTCCTATTTTGTTCACTTTCAGTAGCCTATTGTCGTTCATTATGTTTACATCTGACCATTCTCCTCTCCCCTTCTTCTTATTCACCTTAATCCTTTGGGTCTCACATTCTTTTCGTATTTCTTTATTCCTTCTTCTATTTTTTTAGTCAGTTCCATGTTATGATTCGTAACCATAATGGATGGGGCACATTTCTGTGATTCTCAGGGATGCGTTTAGTTGTCACAAATTCTGGTGTTTAAAAAAAAATGCTTTTTGAGCTTTACTTCCAGTCTTAATTTACTCCTAAAAAATAGAATAACAAAAAAAAAGATGTTTAACAATAATAATTTTAATATAGATATTTGTAAATAACAAAACGCTTAATTATTTACAAAACTCAATAATGAAGATAGAAATTTGAAATTAAAATGGCGTCAAAACTCAGTGAAAATGACGACTTGTCGTCTGGTAATATATCTAATGTTAGAAACAAATATTGATTATTTCATTGTAATATCATTATTTCGTGAAATAATATATTATTTATATTTAACCTATTTTTAATGATACGTTGATCCGCCAGCCATATTGATATTATCGATTAATCTTACTCTCTTCTTGATCATCATTGTCGTTTGTTTGTTACACATTTTCGTAAGATTACAAACGGTTATCAAGTAAAATTTTGCAAGAATATAATAATATGAAGTAGCGATAAACGAGAACGCGTCACGTCGCGTCGCTTTGCGTCGCGTCGTTTCGCGTCGCGTCGTCTTTCTCTTCAGTGACTGTCAGCCTTTTTCTTCCATCCTAACATTTCTTCTCGACAGGGAACGACGAAATCGTCCGTGAAACGAGTCTTCTCACACGTATATACTACAGAGAGAAAGAGAGAGAGACAGAGAGAGACAGAGACACATAACCTAAAACCCTATACCCACACACACAAACGAACACCTAGGATGATACAGACCCAACCCAACCCAACCAAAACATCCGCGAAAAAAGATTTTCGATAATCCTCCAATAAAAATAAAGAGGAAAACGAATAAAAAGAAAAGTGGAGAAAGAAGAAAAATGGGGAAAAAAAGAGAAAGTAACGACGAAGAAAATATATAAAAGAAGTTGAAGTTAGGGGAAAGAATTGACGGGAAGCGAGCAAAAGTGTGTGGGAAGGGGGAGGGGGGGTGAGGAAAGGAATAGTTGTGTGTTGGTCGTCTGTTCTTTAAAGAAAAAAAAAAGAAGAAAAAAGAGAGAGAGAAAAGAAAAACCATCAAAACTCTTGACCTAACGTAATCCTCCATGGGAAGTTCTGTTTCACGTGATAACATGTTGCCTTTTTTTTTGTTTTTTCTTGTTTTTCTTTTATTTATTTATTTATTTATTTTACTTCTAATCTCAATTTCATCCCCCTCGTCTTATTATTTGTCGTTTGATAAGAGAAAGGACAACGTTTCTTTGGGAACAATGAAATAGTTCGTAGCTGGTATTGACGATGGACAGTGTTAAAGGGGCTTGAGGGAGGAGGGTTAGAGGAGAGGCGGTTAGTGGAGGTGATGCGGTGAAGAGTCGAAGAGAGAAAGAAAGAGAAAGGTGGAGGAGAGAGAAACAGAGAGAGAGAGAGAGAGAGGAGAAAGAGAGAGAGGTGTGGGAGGGGGGAGCGGTGGTTTTTCGTTATCGACATTTTCCACGGCGCGTCACGGTGTGTGCGAGAGAGAGTGCGCGCTTGTGAGTATATACTCCTCTTCTCCTCTCTCCGCTCTTCATCCACAACCCTCTGCTCTCCTCTCCTCTCTCTTCTCTTTTACACACTTGTGTAGGTAAGCTGCGTGTTTGTGAGAGTGGAAATTTATATATATANNNTTTATATATATATATATATATATATATATATATATATATATATATGTGCTCTGCTGCTCCTCTTCGTCGTATATGTATTCCTATATATATATATATAAATTTAGATGTGTGTAGTAGTAGTCAGCTACTATGAACAGCAGTAACGGCAGCAGCAGCAGCAGCAGCAGCAGCAGCAGCAATAGCAGCAGCTTGCTTGCCTACTTGCTTGCTTGCTTGCTTGCTTGCTTGCTAGTTGCCTACCTATCTACCAACCTACCTACCTACTCTCTACTCTACTCTACTCTACTCTACTGCTCTGATGATGACGATATGCCAAGGGAAATTTGTGCGCGCGCGAACCATACGCGCGCTCGCGTTCATCGTTCTCCTCTCGCCTACACTTTCCTCTAGCTATGTGAGCGTAGAGTTTTCTGGAGGTTTCCCCTAGCAACGAGCAACGAGTAACGAGCAGCAGCAGCAGCAGCAGCTCCAACAGCAGCACCAGCATTACCAGCATCACCAGCAGCACCAGCACCAGCACCAGTAGCACCACCAGAGTACCACTAGCACCAGCCACAGCCCGGCTTAGGGGTAGCTACGAACCCCGTTCGAAACGTTTACTCAGAATTCTACATTTTCTATTTCTTTTTCCCCTATTCTATTACTGCAATCAATGATCTTGGTGTCTTCTTTAATTGATCTATCGATCTGATTTTTTATTTATTAAGTTGTTGTAATGTAGCAAACAAATATCATTTATTTTTCCTTCTCGCATAATTTTGTTTTCAAAGAGTGAGAGAGAGAGAGAGAGAGAAGATGGTTACCATTTTGTTTTTAGAGTTTTCCTCTTAATTAGTCAATTAATAATGTCTAAGATGTTCTTATCCTTAACAACAACAAGGGATCATCCCTTCCTCATTTCTTTTCTTTATTATCTTCTTCTTCTTCTTCTTCTTTCTTTTTTCGAAGAAAAAAGATATAATCTCTGCCATCTTGGTTTTAGGGTTAATCTTTATTAATTAATAGACAATATTTAACATGTTCTTATTTTTTAAAAACAACAAATGGTATCGTTGGTGTGTGTGTGTGTTCATTTCTTCGACTTATCTTTAAAAAGAAAAAGAAAAAAATTAAAAAAAAACACACACACACACGTATTATTCGTTTCTTTCTTGAATGTTTTCTTTTTCACATGAGACGGAAAGAAATCGTCGCCATCTTGTTTTTAGAGTACTACGTGATTCAAGGGATTATACCGCGCTTTTCCGTATACCAGAAATACACGAATGTTTCTTTTCTGAACGCGAACATGTTATCTATCCTTCTCTTTTTCTTTTCTTTTTCTTCTCTTGTTGGAAAGATGAGAAAATAGAGTAAAACTAAAGAGAGAGAGAGAGAGAGAGAGAGAGATTTTTATCTACTTCTACACACAGTTGGGGGATGCTAAATAAGATTACAAAGGGATACTGCTTGCTACTGGCAGAACAGCAACAAGATACACCTACTCCCGACGTAGTTCCGTGAACCATATAAATACGCGGGATATTTGATACGAGATATGCTCTCCCATGATGTAAAAAAAAGAAAAAAAAAACACTAGAAAAGACAACAATAATAATAAAATAAACAAACAAAAAGAATATACTATATAGTGTATGAATGAAAAAAAAAGTTTCTTTCAAAAAATTACTCTCCTTATATACTTGTAAAATGCATTTTTACCCGTGATGTTGTTGCAGGGAATATTACAACTTCGTTAAATAAGGAGATATTTAAATAAATAATTACGAAAGAAAGAAATAAAATAAACGTAAATAAATAACGTATATGTTGTTTACGTTTAAAAAAAAAAACAATAATAAAAAGAAGAAAAATTATCTGAAAACAGGGTGGCGGAGGGTGAGTTAAACTTTAAACCCTTCTCCAAAATCTTACATTTCTCGTAGACTTTTTATTTGCTTAAAAAAATATCTCGATCAAATAAGAGGCACAAAATTAAATAGAACGAAATGAAAAAGGAAGATAATTCTACGATACGAATAAAATTAGAGAGAGAAAAAAAAGAACAAAAAAAAAAGGAAAATAGACAATAAAAGGTAGAAAAAAACATTACATTACACGCACTTACTAAATACGACAGGACGACGGGTATATTCATGAAATAATCGCATTTCTTCTTGTTGCATATAGACAAGGTAGAAATAAAGTTTTGGACTGTAATAGCTTTGAGAGACTACAGGAAAAGAGTGGGTGGGTGAAGTAGGAGGCGGTGGAAGAGGTGGTTTGATGGGTTGATGGCTTGGGTGTGGGGGGGCTACTTTGTTTTCAAACATGTTCCGTGTTCTACCGAGATAAAAAGCATCCATCGAAGCTCCGATTTCACAAGAAAAGCTCTCGGTGAATTCGGCACTGCGAGAGAAAGAGAGAAAGAGGAGGAGGAGGAGGAGGAGGAGATAGTGGGTGGGAGGTAGATAGTGGGAGAGGGGGGGAGGAGGAGGGTGTAGGTAGTGTGCGATGGTAACTCAATCCGAGGAGTTTCGAGGGAAAAGCGTAGTATTACCGAACGTGCTATTTCTCTGATCCCAGATCATCTTCGTTCGCGACAACGAACTCGAAAGGGGTCAAAAGTTTCTCAAACTATTTTTTCCCTAACCCTCCTCGTACCTTCCACCCAATTCACCACACCCCTTCATCCCCCTTCCTTCTTCTTCTCTCTTCACCTTGTTAACGAAACGAAACGAAACGAAACGAGACGAAAAGAAACTAAGCGTAAACGAAAGTAAAAACGCGAAGACAAATCCTAGAGATGAGACGAGAGGGGATGGGAATAAAAAAGGAAAGAAAAGAGAAAAAGAAAAATTCCCTAGCGTGTGCCGATATTAACGTCCAAACAAAACCCATCGTTTTTCTTTTTATTGGATCGATTTTCGTTCGATTGAAAATATTAAACGAACAAAATGTAATAATAAAATATAATGCGATGAAATAAAAATGACAAAAAGAAAAACATGGCTGGTGAGACATTTAGGAGGAAGAAAAAAAAATCAAAGAAAAATATGATAAAACAAAAAAACGAAAAAAGACCGATACACGTATTATATGCGTGTGTGTGTGTGAGTGTGCGTGTAGAGTATGATGTACATAATCTATTCTTTCAAGTGCGACTCGAAGCCTTTCCTACGAACGTAAAGGATCTCTCTTTCCTCCCTGCGTCTCGTACACTCTCTCTCTCTCTCTCTCTCTCTCTCTCTCTCTCTGTGCTCTCTTGCTCTCTTGCTCTGTTCTCTCTTTCTATCTCTGTTGCACTCAGGACCGTTCTCGACCCCTCGACCGCCGGGCTCGTCCACCCCCGCCACTGGCCATAGTCGTTTCCAGCAAGTACTTCTATGTATATGTATATGTATTTATGTACGTGCGTATGTATGTATGTATGTATTTATATACGTATCTGTATGTATATATATATATATATACGTAGCAAGCACATCTCCTACCCTGGCATCTCCTCCTCCACCTCCACCACCTCCTCTTCCTATATTCCGACCGTATATTTAGTTCTCGCGGTGGTACATACGCGTTAGCCCCCGCGTACATACTCTCTACCCGTACAAGTACATAGAGTATGTAAGAGAGAGAGAGAGAGAGGAGAGAGAAGTTAGGTTGGAGCGTGCCGAGCACGACGACGACGACGACGACGACGACGACGACGACGACGAAGAGACACATAAGAAGTACGTAACGTTAAGAGAAGGAGGAAGAAAGAAAGAGAGAGAAATTGAACTAGGAAGAGAAGGAAAGAGATAGAGAAAGAGAGAGATTGAACTAGGAAGGGAAGGAAAAAGAGAAAGAGAAAGAGAGAGAGAGAGGAACGAACTAGACGATGCATATAGAAGCCACGGCTGAAAATTATTCCGAGTATTTTCGAATTAGCGCGCGGAAGCGCGAGCAATGCTCTCGTGGCAAGGAGAAAAAGGTACGCACCAATGTGGAACGTTGTTGTTTCTCTACTTCTACTTCTACTTCTACTTCTACTTCTACTTCTACTTCTACTTCTGCTTCTTCTGCTTCTTCTTCTTCTTCTTCTTTCTAGTTTCTAGTTTCTCTATTTCTCTCTCTCTCTCTTTCTCTCGTCGTTCTGTTGCACTTTGGTATATGTATATACGTTCGACGGTACTGTTCCATCCCATCTCCGAGGACACGCGTATTCGTAATGGGTATGCCGTATGAGGTGTGGTGGGGACTCCCTGAGGAGGAGGAGGAGGAGGAGGACCAATCATCGTTGCCGTTAACGCGGCAACGTTGGCAACGCTGTATGTCGACAAAACGCGGGCCTCATGTGGCACCGTTTCATCGTTTTCTCTCTCTCTCTCTCTCTCTCTCTCTCTCTCTTCTGATCTCTTCTTAACATTTCTTACACCTTCCTTTTTTTTCCTCTTCTTCTTCTTCTTCTCCCTTTTTTAGGAATTTTTATTCAATTTTTTGAGGGTTTCTTTTCTTTATTTGCTCACCCTATCCACCTATTTTGGTATTCTTTTCCCTTCTTTTTTTTTTTAACAACTTCCACGTGCGCAACTGACTAATTCTTCTTCCTTTTGACCACCTGCTGCTACGTTTGATACTCCTTGTCCTTTCTCTTCCCTTATTTCAAACTTCTCTTTGTAATTTTCCTTGTCGTAGGTCCTCTTGGTATGAAAATGAAACGAATGTTTCTACGTTTCGTATTTGTCATCGTCATATTTCTTTGAACAGACCGGTCACATGGTTTTTCTCAAAATCAATTTAAGTGATCCCAAAAGCAACACCAAACAATCACCCACCTACCCGGGTAGGGGTGGTAAGTAGTAAGCTGATTTCTTTTTTCCTTTCCTTTCTTTCTTCCTTTCCACCAACCAGGAAAAAGAAAAATTAGGTAAAAGTTTCCTTCGGGTGAGTCTCCATTATCCGGTAAAATAAGTTGAAACACGTGTAACAAAAATTTACGTAGAGAGATAGACAAGGGTCTAAAGAATGAAGAGAGAATAGAATATGAGAATGTAAGTGGATATTTTTCTTTTTTTTTTTTTAAAACGATTCCAGAAGACTCGTTAAGGTAAAGAGAAGAAGAAGAAGAAGAAGAAAGAAAAAAAGAATGAAAGAAACTTTCGATGATCTCCTCGTCTATGCGATATGATACAATATGTTTAAGGGGTAATAGAAAATATATGAGAGATTATATGTGGATGAAAATAGAATTAACTACTAAAGTGAATTCTGTTCTAAGGTAAAAGAAGAAGAAGAAGAAGAAGAAGAAGGAAAATACACCCCTTATATACCACTCGATACGATGATGCAATATTGATGCATCCTTTTCTCTTTCTTATCCCTAAGATAACTCTCGATTATCCTATACTGTGTAATTTTTAAATAAGAAATTCCATAGTCTTTGTACTATCGAGAAACATATATATATATCTATATATATATAGATATATTAAAATTAAAATATAATTCTATTATAAATATAGAAAATATTGCATGTACTTAGAACTAAGGATAGTCTCCTACCATACATAAATACACAAACACATATACATATGTAATCTTTTATACAAGGTGGTTACAGGACATCCTGTATATACAAGAGTGAGTTGAAAAGTTTTCAATCTATTCTATTGTAAAAGTTTACAGACTATGTCGAAGAATAAAAGTGAATTTAACTGAAAAAAAAAAAAAAAGAAGAAAAATAGTTTCTATATATTAAGCTCAAAACATTTTTCAACCCTACTACTACTACTACTACTACTACTACTACTACATACGTACTTTTCATATCTTCGTTATGGTATTATCTATTTGATTAATTACAATCCCCCTGATGATTTTCATGCAACGTGGAGTATAAAACTCGGTCATCCATAAAAATGTAAAAATGAAACTATACCTAATGATATTAGATATTATGAAAATAATTGTTAATATAAAATTGATTAGATCAAATTACGTTACAGTGTAATCATTACTAAGCATGTTTCTCGTTTTTTTATTTATTTTCAGGTCGTATCCGTCGCCTGTGCAGAACGGGGTTCAAAATGGGGCGTCCATGAATTGTTCTCAGGGTAAGTATTACCGATCGATAGATCGTTGATATATTTTATTACATGGAATATTATAAAGATATAGAATATAGATATATAACATAATATACACATATATACATCCTACATACGTTGCAATATTTTTATAATATAGCACGTTATTTTATATTATATTAATTATATATATATATATATATATATATATTAAATATATTGGATCTGTAAGTAAGTTGTCAGTGTTTTTTTTTTTTTTTCCATAAAATTTGAGGGTTTATTCTGAAAAAAATTGTTTAAATATTTTTCATTCGAAATATTGTTGTCCATCGGAAGATACAATTTGTTTTCATCTTTCTGACAATTTATGAATTCCGAATGAAAAAATGTTCTCATCTTTTGAGTCCAAGAATTCTATTGAACCCATTTTCGATACCCTCTTCTGAAATGAAGCGCATTCCGGTAAGAGCGTTTTGCATCGACCGAAACACATGTGGTAGTCAAATCTGGCGCCAAATCTGAAATATAAGACGGGTCAGGTAGAAATTCCCATCCATTATTATTTAAATAGTTCTTGACCGAAGCACAGCAACATCTGGCCGAGTCGTAGTCATAGTGTAAAAACTACGGACTCGTGCCTGGTCTTCTATTCTGGATATTCCGGTTATCCACCAATGCCTGCTTCAAAAGAATTAGTTGGGTTCGATACAATGGTCCTTGAATGGTCTGACCATTCGGAAATAGTTTGTAGTATACTGCCTTCTGATCCCACCATCTGGTGGGATCACCTTATTCATGTAAATATTTCACTTCGGCGTCGATTTGGCCGGTTCGTCAGGCTTTGCATATGTTTTTTTTTTTTTGCGTTTAGGATTATCATAATAGATCCACTTTTCGTCACCAGTGACAATACGATGTAGAAACGACTTTTTTTTTTTATGCCACTGCAGCAACATTTCTGACATGCAAAATCGCCGTTCGACATCTCTCGGCTTCAACTTGTACAGCACTCAATTTTCAACTTTTTGGATGAATCCCAAAACTTTCAGGCACAGGGAAATGGCTTGTTGTGTGACGCCCAATAATACAGCACAAGCTCTTCTTAAATTTGACACGGATCTTCATCCAGCAAAGTCTCCAATTCTTCGTCTTCCAAATTTTTCAGCTTTCCGGAACGCTCCTTGTCTTCAACGTTAAAATTCACGATTTTTGAATCGTTTGAATCACTCACAATACATCGATTTCACCAATACATTCCTCCCTGTAAGTTTCCCCGTTAAATATGTTTAAAAAAATTTGGATCAATGTTGAACCATTGAGAAAAATGATTCAAGTTGCAGAAAAGGTCTGGGGGGTTCCTTTGAACCACGTGTTGTGTGGTAAGCAAAGGTTAATATAAATGATCTAATATATTAAATATATATCTAACTCATGCACGCACGTATTCGTGTGGATGTATATGTGTGTATGTATGTGTATGTATGAATGTGTATGTGCATGTGTGCATGTAAATGCTATTCCTTTTTTAATATAGATATTCGCAATAAAGTCAAACGGATGGTGCGATGTAACGATGTTGATTAAATGACGTTCGGGTAAAAAAAAAAAAATGAAAGAAAAAAAAATTCCCCATCGAATTCTTTTCCCTATTAAATTAGCTTTACGTCATATTTTTATCGCTTGACTACTCCCATACAAATCAGTCGACGTGCCGCATGCCATGCAAGTACGCGTCCGCGCGTATAATATGCGAATAATTTGAAAATATTAAACTCCGTCGATGTGGTATGGTATTGTGTATAGTCGTTGAAAAAAAAAACTGAAAAAAAAAAAATGGAAAAAAAGAAAAAATAAACGAAAGTAAAAAAGTGTAATAATAATAATTAAAAAAATAATAAAGACAAAACGAAAGACAAATAATCAAGGATAGAATAAAAAGAAATTGATATGTCGAAAAATGCAAGGAAGAGACTTCAAATATAGTCTAATGAACGTATTTGCTGCATGTGTGTGTGTTGTTCGTCGAGCTTAATCGATCCTCTGTCGATAAGGATGTTTCTTTTTAGGGGGGAGAAGGATATATATGAGGAATTTTCTTTTTTCCGTAATTTATTCTCTTGTCCGGTCGGTAAATGAAAAAGTATTTCAATTTAAATTGCGAATTAATTGAATAGAGACAACAAGTCAAGATTTGGCAATAAATTGATATATTTCTACTATCATCTATTAGTAGACGTTTAGTATGACATTAACATTTAGTATGTTTAAATAGTATTATCAAATTAATTTTTCCTATACTTTTTTTTTTTTACAATATTTCGCATTTCTTTTTTTTTTAACGCATAATTTACACGTGGAAGAAATATCAAAGTTGTGTTGTGTCCTTAGCAAATACGTATACTACATAAAATACATACATATACATATATATAAATACTTATTTTCGTGCCGACATCCAGAATTTTGTTTAGCTGCTGTATATGTATATGTATATGTGTGTGTGTGTGTGTTCTTTTTAATACGAGTACAAGCGGTGTCAAACGTGCGCGCGGAAACGTTATGAGAAATCGATATCCGATGTCGATTAAAAACTCTGTCAATCGGTTGCCGTCGATCAAACGACACGCATAGAATTTTTCTTTAGGTCGCGATGAAACGATGATTCGCGCGCGCGGCCAAACCTCCCTAACTCCCTCCCTCCCTTGTACCCTTCCACCCTTCCTACCAACAACCCTTCCTCTACCACCCTTATAGTTGAAGCGTTGCTTGCACCCACCGCGCGCTCCGTGTCAACTTGTCGATGCGTTTTGTAGTAGTACGTATGAATGCATGTAGTATATATATATATATATATATGCGTTTACGGAAAGTTACGAGTGTTTCCGATCGACAATCAACACGTTTTTTCCTTTCGCCTGCTCTCTTTTTATTTTTGTGTATTTTTCTTTTTTTTTTTTTCATTTTTTTTGTTGTTGTTGTATTTTACGGCTTAACGCGTAATACTCTCGCACGTTTATATTCGTGTTACTTTCTACTTCTTCTAATTCTTCTTCTTCTTCTTCTTCTTCTTCTTTCGTGCCCTTTTCTATAATCTTTTCTATTTATCTTTTTTTTCTTTTTTTTATACTTTTGAAGAGTTCTTTCTATTTACGAATGGTGTGACAATTTTAGTTAGTTATTTGATTTATGATAAAAAATAACTTTGAAGTTTATTATTACATTTGTATGATAGTCTTATTTTCAGATAAAATATGGCTAATGGCTGATTGTGCTTCTGAAACAAAGCGAAGGTTTTGGTTTATTTTAGTTTACCATTAAACGAACGATGATAATACAAATTGATATTAATATCAATATGACTTTAAAAAAGAAAAGTGTATAGTAAGTGTATACCAAAAAAAATCGTACATTTTAGTTCCGGATTAGCAATCATGAGAAAAAAAAAAACAAAATAATAATAATAATCGAATTGGTAGATTATTTGATTGGTCGGGAACCAGAATGCGAAACGAAGAAGCTCGAATGACGATGAAAATCCTGCAAAGAAAAGCGTATGAAAGAGAAAGATATAATTGAATGAATATAAGTATATACATAAATCATAGTAATGATAAGAAATTGTATATGTACATGTATATATATATATCTTTATATGTATGTGTATATATATATATATTTGTTGGGTTGATATTGAGAAGAGTGTAACTTTGATTTAGGTGTGTTGGTGAAGCAAGAGGCTAGGGACGACGGTTACGAGACGAGTCCAGATCTCGAGATGAGAAGCACCGGTGGTGACAGCAGTCAGCAGTACCACACACCGCTGACACCGCACACGCCGCACACACCGCACACCCCGCACACGCCCCTCACGCCCGTATCGGCGACGGCGCATCAACCCCAACCACCTGGCTCGACCGCCTCCACCCTAGGACAGGTGAGTGCTATCCCATTACCCATTGCTTTTCCACCGCAAATTTTTATACCCTTATAAACTAAACTCGCCGGCTTCGTTTTTCTGTTCGTTCGACTCTACACGAATTCTAGTTTTCTTCTTCCTTTTTTTTTTTCATTGTTTTTTATTTTTCTTCACAATTAAATTATTTGATATTTGATTAATAATAATAATAATAATAATTTTTTTGTTCTTTTGTTTCATTTATTTCTTCAGTTTCTAAAAGAAATATCCTTGGAGAATATTATCGGGTGTTTCCCAGAATTCCAATCAAAGGTAGTATAGAGGATTTATTTTTTTTTTTTATTATTTTATTATTATATATAAATATATACACATACACACACACACACACACACACACACACACATATATTTTTATTTTATTTTTGTAATTTTTTTTTTTAATAGACTACCACGATAAAAATGTAAAATTTCTTCGCACGCGTAAAACGTTTCAACCGCTTGGCCCCACCCCCTCTCCCCTCTCTCATCCATCCTCTTTTTTTTCCTATTTTTCATCTACGTTTCTCTTGGTAAAAACATGAACTATCAGGGACACGTACAATGTCGCTCATAAAACGTACTACATGTACGAGGAGGGCTTGTATATGTATGTTATACTACAGAGAAGTAATATGGTGTCCCGAAGCCATACGATAGATAGCAACAACTGCGCAATGGTTCTGATGGTACCATCGTCTTCGTCCTCCTCGTCTTCATCGTCTACGTCGTTGTCGTTGTCGTCGTCGTCGTTGTCGTTCTCGTGGATGATACGCACATGTTTCAGCAACGATTTCTATCAGTCCGTTGGGAGAATAAAGTGCGAGCTTTTAGAAAGCTCCTACTACTCTGTCTTACGATACACACAAATACATAGGACAGATAAATAAATATATATATAGCAGTAGGAGTCGTATATGAAATAAAATGACGAACGTGTTCGTCCGTATTTTCTACAGGTTAAATCCAAAATATCCAGATGGGGAATGCTAATGTTTATTTAACACGTTGATCGCCATGTCAAGCATAGATGACTGACACTAGACTTTACGTTTAGGCCGTGTCCGTCACAGGTGACTGACACTTCAACCATTTTTTCAATACAAAGTAACGCCTTTCAAAAAAAAATAGGGATAATTAATTAATAAAATGTTTTGAAGAATTTCTATATCTCTTTTCTCTATTTAAAAACTATACATCGTATAATTTAGTATTTCTTATTATAATTTTTTTTTTTTTTGTA
>NW_015149055.1:10742-26221 GCF_001465965.1 Polistes dominula | reverse complement strand
TCCCTCTCCTCTATCTCTTCTATCCTTTCGCGGAGTCCACGCCGCCACGCAGAGGAGGGCACTCGGTCGACGACCTAATTCTTTGCTCGGCGTCTCTCGCGCACAACACCGCCACTTCACTACTGTTGCTATATATTTTGTTACCGGCGAGAAAGTTGAATGTGACCGTCTAAAATTTACATTGTCAAGGCAGGCAGCCGGACGGTCGCCTGTTCGATCTATCGCGTGAAGATTCCAAACCTACTGGGATAGATCCATTTTTTTCGTACGTATGTACATATACATATACATGTATATATATATATATATATATCTGAATAACCTAATCTCGTTAAATTGCATTCGCGTGTTTTTGGCAATGCAAATTTTTTAACTATTGCAAATTTTTTATTTTTCTTCTTTTTATTATAATAATATGAAATGAAAGTAAAATAAAAATAACGATCACTCGTGCGTTATATTTATTTTACAATTTTGAAATATAAAATATAAAAATTAATTTTCATACAATAATGATATTAATCATTCTAATTGCAATAATTATTAATTTGTTTTAAATATAATATACGTGCTTTTATTATATTTATTATCTCGTAAAACCTGTCCGCAGACTGTCTAAAAATATACCAGAGAGGGGGAGAGAGAAAGACAGACAGACAGACAGACAGACAAAGAAAATAGGACTATCGTGTAACGAAATATTTACTACAGTGAGCCTTGACAATGAAAATAATAACAAAGTGAGAAAAAAAGTGAGAGTGTCGTATTAAAAGGAAGAAAAAAACAAAAGTAAGACAATATATGTAGAAATATATAAAAGTATGCTTTCCTAGATCGGAAATAGGGTTATGGGTGAAAAATAAATAGTGGAGATAGGTTAAGTGGTAGTTATAATGAGCCTCTGTTGAAGAAGAAGCAGAAACGAAGAATGTAAGAAGAAGAAGATAGAAAATAGAAGTAACAGGTAATATACAAAAGAAAAAAATAGAAAGAGAAAGAGAAGGAGAATTAAAGAAGAAGGTTGGGTAGGGAAGGAAGCAATATTACGATACTCTAATGCAGGGTGAGACTAAGGAATATTTGTAGTAAGAAAGAAAAGAAGAAAAAGAGAGTGGGTACCCAAAACCAGAACAACCAAAAAGGAAAAAAAGAAGAATAGTGTTACTTTCTCTCTTACTTCCTGTCCTTAAAGAAAAGGATAAAGATAAAAAAAGAAAAGAAGAGGAACAGAGAGAGAGAGGGGGAGAGAGAGACAAAGAAAATAGGACAATTAGAAGAAAAAAATAGAAAGAGAAAGAGAAATAAAGAAAAAGGGGAAAGTAAAGAAAATACGCAAAGCGGGAAAATTTGAATAAATGTTAAAAACCAGTGGTTCTCTGGTGGTAAGAAGGATAAAGAAGAAAAAGAAAATATAGGAAGTAAAAAATTGAGGTACGTACTAGTATACCTATAACCAACGAACAAAAAAAGAAGAAGAAGAAGAATAGTGTTGCCTTCTCTCCTACTTACATAAAAAAAGAAAAGAGAGAGAGAGAGAGAGAGAGAGAAAGATAGATAGAAAGAAAAAATGACGAACGAAGAGATAGGCAAAATATGCCAAGAGAAGAGGATGGAAAGGTAGAGGATGGAGAGATAGAGTTGGGAAGAAGAAGAAGAAGAAGAACCTTCGGGAAGGTACCGACGCTATGAGGAGTGGAAAGGAGAGGGGAGGGGTAGGGAAGAGGAGAGGAAAATGTCGCACGTCTATTCGCTCGATAGCGTGCACGTTTCCCTGTGCTTCTAGGATCTCCTACGTACCACCTTCCCCTTCCCCTTCCCCTTCCCCTGTCTCTTCCCCTTTCCTCTCACCCATCATACCAACCCTGAAACACCAACTTTTCCAGATTTTCTCTTACTAGATGTTTTACCTCTAGGCCAGATTTATTTTTTTTTTTTTTTTTTTAGCAAGAAAAAAAATCATCCGTCATTGTTTTATCGTCATTCATTGTTCGTCGTCATCGATTTATAGCTAATTTTCATTTTTTCGTGATGATGCATAATAAAACAAATAATCTATGCATCTGTGTATGTGCGCGTGTATGTTTAAGTGATATATGAGACAAAAAAGCTGTTGAGAAGAGGCAGCGGGGGAAGAGAGGGAAAGGGGAGAGGGGCGGGGGGTTCTCTTCTTAAATCATTTGGAACAAATTCTGCATGGATTAAATAATTTTTTTTGGGATACTAACGTAAAATATATTTAGATAATTTTTTGTTGAAATAATCTCTCAATGAATCTTTCTCAAAGACGTTTCATTCATTTGCCAATTTGTTTTTAAAAAACGTAAGGAACACGGAACGATGAACACGGAAGGTGATCATATAAATCAAAATTAAGAAAGAAAAAAAGATTACAATTGGAATGTTAGCTCAATTGAATTCTTCTATAATCTAGTTATAAACCTGATTATATTTATAATTACTACTAAAAATTAAGAACCATCGTGTAGAGCTACGTGGTTCTCATTCCAGATCCAGATTTATGATCTTAAATATCTTAATTCGAAAAGTCTTCTTACTCTTACTATCTCTACTATTTATACAGATATTGCAAATGAAGTATGTCCCAGCATGATCATCGAAGTAACATAAAAAAAGAAAAAGAAAAAGAAAAAAACGTTGAAAATTGATTTTTCAGGCGCGGTCCGCGCTTTTCACGCTCTACTCTCCTCTCGTCTCCTCTCTCATCGATTTTCACCTGCTCTCTCTCTCTCTCTCTCTCTCCTCTTCCTCCTCCTCCTCTTGCTCTTTCTCCTCTCTACTAGACCCTTCTCCTCCTCCTCCTCCTCCTCCTCCTCCTCTTCCTCCTCCTCTACCTCTACCTTCCTTCTCTTCCTCCTCTGCGTTTCATCCCCTCATCTACGACCTACGTTCGTTCGTTCGTTCGTTCGTTCGTTCGTTCATTCGTTCATTCGTTCATTCGTTTTATACCTACGTACAGGATACGATGTAAAAACGTTACTAAAAAAAAAAACATGTAGGTCGCCATTTAATTCGTTTAACATTTCTTAAAAGATAATCTCTATCCTATTTTATCGATTAAGAGAAAAATACACCACTGAAAGGATTGATTGCCAATAATTGTATTTCTGACAGACAGACTACCCCTTCTTTTTTCTTTTTTTTTTCTTTTGTTCAAAAGCTCAAAACAAGAAATAAGTGTTGGAAGGATAACAGAGAGAGAGAGAGAGAGTGAGAGAGGGAGGAAGAATAACTTAACGATCGTTTGAAACTTTCGGTAAGAAAAGAAAAAAGAGGATGAGGAAGAGGAAGAAGAAGAAGGAGGACATTTCTTTTGCAGTTTAAGTTTAAGTCAAGTTAGAGTTGCGTTTCGGAATAATGAAGTGGCGGGATTTTATGTTCCAATGAACTTTCCTAACAATGATCGCCAATTTTTCTTTTTGTTTTTTTTTTAAATCTTGTGTAGGTCGATAGGAAGAGGGAGGAAGAGGAAGAGGAAGAGGTAAGGGTGAGAAAAGTTACGAAATGATTTTTTAAAAGCTAGTTGTTCGATCCTTTTTTCTCAATGTTTCATTTCCCTTCCCCCCCCACAAGTTGTAAAAGTATTCTATTCAAGGTTAGGAATTTACGAGGAATTTTGTAATATGATCAAGGTTACATTTTTTCATTTCTACTTTCTCCGTTTGTTTTGTCCCTTTTTTTTTTTTTTGTATTGTTCAAAAAGAACAGTGTATCTAATACCATTTAAAAAGAAAGATCGTAAAAACGACCTTTTCCTCCCTTCTTCCTTTCTTCTTTTCTTTTATTTTCTGTCTTACTTCCTTCCTAACTTGAAAAGTGCACATGTTGCGTTCGAAAGTGTATAGTATAACGGTCACGGACGAGCGTTCAACTTTGTTTCGAAGTTTTCCAAGGTCGTGCTATATAAGCTTGCAGTAGGTCGTCGTCGTAGTCGTAGTCGTTATCGCCATCGTCGTCGTCGTCCTCTTTGTCTTCGTCTTCGTTTTCGTCCTTATAGTTCTCGTTATTGTCGACTATTTTATCAAAAAAATAAATAAGGAAATAGTAAGAGATCAAAAGCGAAAATTATCGAAAATTACCGAAAAAAGCCGACGAAGTTGTAGACATAATCAATTTGTGATCAATTCCATTTTTTTGTGTGTGTGGTTATTAGGGTCCATCTTCATTTTGGTTTAAGTTGAAATGAAATGCATCGTTCAATCGGAAAGCTGTTATTATTATTAATATTATTATTATTAAAAATCGAAAATAACCGAAAATTACCGAAAAAAGTCTAAGGGAGTTGTAGAAAAAACCGAGGATTACCGGACAGTTCCGAGATAGAAAAAAATAGAAAAGAAGCCATGTCTACTTTATGGCCACCGAACTGATCAACCAAGACACCATGTCCTATGACGAATCACACTCTCCTTTTAGGAGATCGTAGAACTAACTAACGCGAAATAAATTCAAGATATATTGTCCTTAGTATCAATTCAATTTTGTTTCGTGGTTTTTATCATCTAGGATCTTCTAGTCCATTATATACAAAGAATGTTACTCCTTACCTCTACCCTTCATAGTTAACATGAAGTGTATCGTTTAATCGGGAAGCTATTATTATTATTATTATTAGTATTTATTATTATTATGATTATTATTATTATTATTAATATAAAAAAATGGGGGATCATGCGTGTATCTTGATAATATGTAAATGGCTTTTTAATCGTTCTTTGATTGATATTAATAGATACCATTCTCGTAAAATAGATTGTGGAGGGATGAGAGAGAGAGAAAAAGAGAGAGTGAGAGAGAGAATGGCAACGAGAGTGTGGCGCGCGGTGGTTTTAAAATACAATAGCTATAAAAATAAACCTTTGTTATTTTATCACGTTTTCTTTTTTTCCCACCTTTTTACAGGGAAGTGTTTACACCTTAGTGGACTAACGCCTGAACCATTGACCGCCGACGATGACTACAAATTATTACGACTCGGTATTGGCTTCACGAACATGGTGGCACGTGCCACTAAAGGAAGCGCAGATCTAACGAGAAAAGAAATTAAAGAAGGTTAGTTAACATTAACATTTATTAAATTCATACACACATTCAAAGTTTTTAAATAATGTTTCTTACTTTAATCGAATTTTAAAGTAAAGTGCATTGAATTGTTCGAGCGAGAAAGCACATGCATACACTTTTACATAATTTGATTGTTTTAATGAGGCCCCATCAAATTTGTTACGCCCTGGGGCCCTTCAAGGTTATATCCGTGATAAAGTAAGAAAGATGACTTGCTAGGAAACATTTTTACAGTAATTTATTTTCTTCCTGAATTTGTCATTTTGTAGAAACATTATTTTCGAACAGTTCAAATGCAAACGTTTAAGCGGTCAAATCTTAGTCGATTTATTACTCAGATTACCAACTTTGTGCAATATTTTCTCTTATAAAAAAAAAATTATTTAAATTGAATCAGATTCAATTTTTCACAACAATTTCAAAAAGTCGATCTTTATAAAAATAAACGACGATGATACAAATGAAAAAATGTGTTATATCAAAATTGTTTTCTTATTTTATTTAATCATTTTCTATTGAGTTATACTGAAATTATATCATCCCCTGTATTTGAAACAATAATCCAATGATAGTGCAAGAAATAAATATTTTTATACAGAAGAAAGAATCATCAACTATAATAGTTGAATCAAAGAACGATCGTCATACGAGAAGATATTTCATTAACCAATCCCGTTGATAGGTTGCAATGTACCCTGGTGTAAATTGAATGATTTTGGATTATTCACTCTGCATTGAACATAATTGATAAATTACTGATCCTAATGTAGGTAGTTTACCGAAGCTAATTCCACACACACACACACATACATGCATTGTATATATATATATATATATTCTATATATATATAGAAAGTGGAATATTAATTGGCACTAGTAAACGTATTGATTTTAAACGATGAAAACTTCTGTATACTAATGGAGTAAGGGTACACAATATGTCGTGTGTTATCTGATCGAATTGAAAACATTTTGGATGCTGAAGCCAGTTTTTTGTTCAATAACCATTTTTCTTTTTTCTTTTCAACAGGTAGTCATATCTTGTTAGAGAAGTTGCAAAAATACAAACCAAAAATCGCCGTGTTCAACGGGAAATTGATTTACGAAGTCTTTTCGGGAAAGAAAGAATTCGGATTTGGTAGACAACCGAACCTTGTTGACGGTACAAATACGGTAAGGATTGTTTGTTTCTTATATTTTGATTTTTTTTTTCTTCTTTTTTTTCTTCTTATATCGGATTATTATTTCATTAAAATGTGTATTACAAATATGTTACAATATTTTGTACAATATATTGCAGTACATGTGGGTTATGCCATCGAGCAGCGCGAGATGTGCACAATTACCACGAGCAGCTGACAAGGTGCCATATTACGCAGCTCTTAAGAAATTCCGTGATTACTTGAACGGTACGATCGCGCATTTGGATGAGTCAGACATTGTTTTTGCCGATTCGAAACTTAAGAAGAAAGAGCAAGACGCGATCGAGGATAAGAAGCAAATCTACTCGGATGATTTGACACACGACGGTGATATAAAGATGGCAGAAATGAATGGTAATTCTATAAAACAAGAATCAGGTTTGATACCGGGTAAAAAGAAACGGGGCAGACCTAAAAAAATAAAAAATCCGGAAGATCAACCGCCTCCGGATCCGGAAAAATTAGATGCCAATGGGGAAGTAATTAAGAAACGTCGAGGACGGCCGAAGAAAATCCATCAACAACAGAAACAACAGGAACGAGAAAATAGAGAAAGGGAACAGCACCAACAGCAGCAGCATCAAGTTATGAATCATTTGAGTAATCCTTATAACAATGGCGTACCTAATTGTTTTTCACCGCCAATGATGTCACCTCCGAAACCTTTCGGTCATATGGCACCGTACGCGCAACCACAAATGAACGATACCGGTTTCTTTGGGCAGGGTATGAATGACACGCCCTATAACATGAGCTCGAAACAAAGTCCTGTACATTTGCAACATTACAGCCAAAGTCCTAAATCTATGACCCTTTCTTTCACACATTCTGATCTGTCCTCAGAGATAAATACCGCAATTTCGTCGGAAAATAATTTAGAACCATCCCCGTTAACGTCGCCGAGCGTGGATCATCCGGATTTCGAGCCACCGACAAGTATGTCCCAACAAAATATGGGGAACGATCATCGACAATACAACGCATCTGGTAACGGTGATAATCCGAGTCATCATGGTAGTCCAGGAACACCATCGCACAGTGGATATACGAGCTACATGGGTTATCACGATCAAACACCGGATCCTCACAATCCGCATCAAACAACGTCGACGCCTCTGAGCCAGTGTGATGAACAATCCCATCACTCCCATCAGACACCGCCGCATACCCATTCGCACACTCCGACTCATTCTTCGATGTCACCTCATCATCATCCGCACGAGCAATACGGAATGAAACGGAACACGGGACAAGACATGTCATCAAAAAGTCTGAGCGATCTTGAATCTTTGGTAGATCAGATACCAAGTATAGCCGACGGCGGAAGTCAGCGTCTTCAACACTCGCATCCAAATATGTCGGACGATTCGCTCGTTGAGAAAATGGACGGTCATCATCAGTCATCCTATTTACCAGGTTTTGGTGGTATGCCCGTAGGCGGTATGTCAAATTACAGTCCACCTTTACCACCTGGTAATGGTTTATATCCAGGCTCGTTACATCATTCGCCTGGAGACGGTTACGGTGGTCTATATGGTATGAATAGTCGACATCAAGCGGAATCTCAGCAACAGCAGCAGCAACAACAACAACAACAACAACAACAACAACAACAGCAGCAGCAGCAGCAACAACAACAACAGCAGCAGCAGCAACAGCAGCAGCAGCAACAACAACAACAACAACAACAACAGCAACAACAACAACAACAGCAGCAGCAGCAACACAGTAAATCGTACACGGTCGAGAATCTAGCATCGAGCAACTGTTCACCTAGCATGGGTCACGCTCATCCCGCAAACTCTTACCCAAATATTATACCTGGACCTCATTATGCTGTACCAATGGGCTCGACTAACGGCTATCTCTTCAGTGGCCTCGAGTCAAGCCTGATGCAACGTACTTACGGGATGAGCGGTATGAGTGGCATGGGTGGAATGCTACATAATCCTTATCCGTACAACGGTACGTACCCGAGTACCTTTGATACCTATGCGGCGCCACCAGCGGGCATTCACGCGCCCAGCGCAAATTATCCTGGGTATGCCGGCGCGGGTAGCGCCATGCCTGCTACCGCCACTTCGCCACCTTATCTCCCGTCGCATCATAGGCCACCAGTTGACCTAACCTACGACGCTGTATGATAATCGATGTAAAGCTATTGATGATGATGATGATCGCCTCATCGCGTATCGATATTATCTTTTCTACGTATTTTTACACGTTTAGAATTCGTCGGCATTGCCGTCTCTTTCTATCTCTCTCTCTCTCTCTCTTTCTCTCTCTTATTCTCTCTCATTCTCTCTTCCTATTCTATCTATATCTATCAATCTTTCTCTTTCTAATATGAGTCACATCATGCATAACATTGCATACTTGCATAAGAAGACCTCTATTTAACAACCCTCGCCTATTGGATCGACGTTCTTATCCTACTGACTATTGTCATCTTTTTCATAGATCGATTTATTGAAATGGAACAGCATGTTTCCTAATTAACATACGCAATGTTCCCATAAACCAAATGTTATGATTTAGTTTTTCTTTCCTTTTGTTTTTTTTTTATTTTTCTTATTTTTTTTTTTTTATCTTTCTTTCTACAGCACTACCGAATATCATTTTATCCCAATTACATTAGAATTAGAATGTTCATTTCTATAATAACTAAATACACAAATTTCTAAATCCAATTCCTATATAATCCAATATCCTAAAACCCCATACGCGCATTACACAGTTCATTTGATTGTTTTCATATCCCCGTATCTTTGACTCTTCTTTCTTCTCAAAATATTTTTCTTTCTTACTTTCTTTCTCTCTTTCTCTTCCTCTCTTTTTCTTTCTCTCTCTCTCTCTCTCTCTTTCTCTTTTCGCAACTTCCATTACATAATATTACATTCGATTACACGAGAAAATATAAGAGAAATAATACAACAAAAACAAATAAACAAATAAAAATACAATGTGAAAAACACAAGAAAAAAAAAAACAACAACAAGAAAAAAAACCTAAACGAAAAAATGGCGTCATTAAAATGAAAGTGCGCGCAGTCCAGGAAAATGAAAAGAAAAATGCTCGGTTTTTAAAATGTCGGCCACGAATGAGCGCGATGATGGACTATTGAAAAAGCATATATAGTGTGTCCTCTTTTAAAAAGAAATCAACGACGTTGATAATTAGTGCTAGGAACAGCGACGATATAATATGGCGGCTAATAAAGAATTATTTAAATTATGACTATGAATGAATATGATTGAATATGATTTATAATAAACGATTGAGCATAAAAAAAAATAATGATGATAGTGCTGATGATAGTGCTGATGATAATGATAATGATAATGATAATGATGATGATGATGATACTAATATAATGATCACAATTATAATGACTATAATGATAATGATGACGATTATGAGATGACAATTATCAAATGATGACGACAAACATAAATAATAATGATAATGATAATGATGATAATGATGATGATGATTATTATTATAATTACGATAATAATGATAATGATGATTTAGTAATAATGATAATAATAATAATAATAATAATTTTGTTATATATTTGTTATTTGTGGAAAACAACATCTCACTATCTCATCTTTTCTTTCTTTCTTTTTCTTTAATACTTGTTGCAATATATCGGCTAGCTTTATATTTGAAAAAATTAGATTTAAAAATAGATAAGATTAGATTAGTCGATCAATTTAATAATAATAATAATAATAATAATAATAATAATAATAATATTAATAATAATTGCAATAAGTTGTCGGACCTTTCTATTTTTTTCGTTCTTTGTTTTAAATTATCAATTACATATTAATGAGTTTTGTTCTGATGTAATTGATAAATATACATACATACATACATACATATATGTATATGTTTTGTAAAAAGAGAGTGTTTTTTTATAACGAAGAGGAAAGAAAGAAGAATATGAGATAAAATGAGATAGATAGGAGAAATATAAAATGAAAATAATAATGAAAAAAAAAAAGAAAGAAAGAAAGAAAGAAAGTAAGTAAGTAAGTAAAAAACAAGAATTCACAATAGGTGCTGTTGTATATAATATATATACATATATGAATCGTGTTATATATGGAAACAGCAGGAGGAATTGGTAGTTAAAAAGTAAAAAAAAAAAAACAAAATCTAATCTTTTATGATTTAAGTTTCATTTCGTTTGACAAGTATATTTTTTCAAACGTTCGATCGAATTCGTACATAAGTAAACTACGCGATTATTTCTATCTCTCTGTCACATACACACACACACACACACACATATCATTTTCTACATATACATATACATATACATATACATAACACCAAATTTTCTATTTAATCTATCCATTTACTATCTATCTCTATCTCTGTCTCTATCTCTAATTTCTCCTTAAGAAGAAAAAAAACGAAAAAAAAAAAATTAATTTCAAATGTTTATATATATGTATTCACATATGTAATACAAGATGGCTATCAAAGATTTTTTTTGTAGATAAGACAAAAGTTAGTTCCTAAACCGAATTTTTATAAATTCAATTATCTTTCTCTTTTTATTTTGTTTCAATAGATGGTCGTTCAAAAGCTTTTGGTCTTGCAGTATATTACAAAACTGATCTGAAAGAAAATTTAGTTAGAAAAAGTTTGGAAATAAGAACAATTTGATTTTGCTATCCAAATTATCTGAAAAATGTCTTGTAACCCATGTTGTAGAAATATTGTATACACATATATATATATTTATATATACACGTGTATATGTATCTTGAATATGTATTTCCTAAATTTGATATATTCTTTTACATTTTTGTACATCGTCAGTACACTTTAAGTAGTACCATTATTAACGAATGCAAACAACAGCTTATTTGAGGCAAATAAGCTTTTTAGTTCTCTTTTTTTTTTTTTTTTTTCGAATAAATCAAATCGCAAATGTTTCTCTATGATTTTTTTTTTTTTTTCTGAAAAAAAAAAAGAGAGAGAATAACATGAAGAAGAAAAAGAAAAAGAAGAAGAAGAGGAGGAAAAATAAAAAAAAAATAAAAAAAATAAAAATTAAGAAACTCTCTGAAATGAATGAAACAGATTTAAAATTGTGTGAATTAAAACCAGCTAATTTTGTGCCGACGCCAGTTTCAAACAAATATGTATATTAGGTATATCAATTACGGTGTCAATCGTATTCACGTGAATTGACCTTGATCGAAAATTAAGTACGTTAAATAACACTCAGATACACACACACATATACACACACATACACACGGAGGAGAGTGTCTCTCTCCGTAAATTACACGTGACAAAGTAATAATAATAATGATGATGATGATGATGATGATGATTATTATAATAATAATAATAATAATGATTATGATAATAATATTAATGATAATAATAATAAATAGTAATAATAGTAATAATAATAATAATAATCTATAATATTAATAATAATAATAATAAGAATATTAATAATAATAATAATAATATTAATAATATTAATAATCGATAATTAATGTATTAAGAAACATTTCGATGTCTATTTGAATGATCCATGTGTTATTACGTTGTCGTCGTCGCCAAACTGAATGAACGATTCAAAATGGCCGCCATATATTATTTTACGTTATATACATGCATAAACATTTCTCGATATATTTAACATTGGTTAATTATTAACAACTAAATCAATAATAATAATAATAAGAAGAAGAAGAAGAACACACAAAAAAAAAAAAACAAAAAATATCTCGTCAACGTTAAATTATAATTAATCGCAAAATAATTTCTTAAATATATTTTATACAAAAGATATGTCATTAGAAAAAAAAAACAAAGAAAGAAAGAAAGAAAGAAAGAAAGAATAATGCCAAACAAACAATATTGCATATAGATAGTATGTATGTACACGTAAAATTCAAGATGGATGTATATTCTAGGAGACATAAAGACACTCTTCTTACCGACACGTGTTTCGATATTAAAACTTTCAACAACAATACAAAAGAAATATATATATATATGTGTGTACATAAATATATATATATACGTATATACAGGATAGGTGTTACCAATTTTCTAAACAGAATACCATATATAAATATCATATATAGAATACCATAATAAACCAATTATTCTCTTTTGTTTAGTTTTTTTGTTTTTTTTTTTTTGTATTTAATCAAGATTACTATTTAGACCAATTGATTTTTTTTTATTTTTATTTTTAAAAATAAAACAAATAATAAGTCTAAATGTAGTCTGAAAAATTCTTACGAAAAAAGGATTTAATTGATTTTGAATATCACTTAGGTACATTTGACGTTTTCAAAACCTAAACCCTGTATGTATACGTATTTATATATATATATACACACATAATGTATATTATACATAAATATACATATATACATATATATTTATATGTATATATATATTTATTTATTTATAAAAATTCAGGAAAAATATGCAGGGTCGTTGTAATTGGATCGTGGAAACTGCAAGCGAATTTGAGCGGCCTGCGTGTACAAAGTCGACGAAAGAAGATTTTTTTTTTTTCCTATATCATATTATATATACACATACGCAGGCGCGCACATACATACATACATACATACATAGATACACGCACACACATAACACGTATTCCACGAAAACACATAGACACAAACAAACGTATACATTTACATAGGTAAAAAGCTATTTGATTTTGAAAGCACAGCACAAAATGTTACGTGTTATGTTGTGCGAAAAATTGTCCAACCTTAGAAAGAAAAAAAAAAAAAAAAAAGAGGAGAGTATCATAAAGGTGAATATTTATATACGTTGCCGGTCGAACTGTTTTTTCTTTTTGTTTTTTATCTTATCAAATCATTTCTCTCTCTAATTCGCGTTGCAAATAATTCGCGAACAATATATATATATATTGTTGTTGTTAATTGTTATCGTTGTTATCACTGCTCTATAATAATTGTTTGATTGATTGAATTAATTAATTAATTAATGAACAAACTAACTATATCGCATGCAGTATACCATGAATATACAATGAATTGTACACGTGTCATTAATAATATTTCTTCATAATAATACATGGTTGTATATATGTGCGTATATGATGCGTATGTCGTAACTCATATACGCACATATATACGTATATGTATATAGATATATATATATATATTTTTTTTTTTTTTAATTGCACGCATTATCGGTATAAGTAGCTTTGAAATAATTTTTTTCCTTTTTTTTTTCTCTTTTTCTTTTGTATAATAGTTATTTCGTTCGATATTGTTGTTGATTAGAGACATGAAAGAGGAGAAGAAAAAAAAAAGAATGATGAAGATGAAGATGATGAAGAATCATTAATACTTCAACGAGAGATACACGTTTAGGTTGTTTTATATTCTTTCTAATACGATTAAAGCGTATGAACGTTCTCGGAAAGTAATTAACCCTTTCGCTACTACGAGCGACTATAGTCGCTCTCCATAAAATGACCACTACTGACGTGTACTATGGGCGATTGAAAACGTTCTATATAAAATGCCAGTCACATACTACGGGCGACTATAGTCGCTATGCATAAAATACTGCGCATTGTACATTGTTTAATACATAATATGACGAACGATTAAGTTAATATGTTTCAATGTTATAAATATTTTAATTTGTGGAGTTTGTTTTTGGTTTTTTTTTTTTTTTCAATAAACATCGTCAAATCAACTAACTCGGGTTGCGGGTGAAGCATAATAGATGCGGCCATTGTCGATTTTACTCAAACACCATGGCACATTTTGGCGACGTTTAGCGGAAATACTACGCCCATAGCGAAAGGGTTGAATTATATTTTCGACATTTATGAAATCATTTTACGTTAGTTAACCCTTTGACTGCGATACGCTCTTGAAAATCAATCTATTAATATGAACGGCGCTAATTTTCGCATGTCAGTCGCTGTGTTGCGACTTTTTTTCCATCGACTACTCTGACCAAAACAAATAATAATGGCAAATAAAATAAAAATATGAATTTTGGTTTCTTAAGTAATTTACAGTTGCTATGTTACATATCACAATAAATTCCATGTTAAATTAATCGGTAAAACAGCAATATATAAAGGTGTTATAATAAATACAGAGGACGTATATTTACGTCTTTTGAGTATATTGATGGATTTGTGAGAGCGTATATATACGCTTTTTCGAGTATTATATTGATGAATTTGTGAGAGCGTATATATACGCTTTTAGCAGTCAAAGGGTTACAATTACTCGAACTATGGGTATATGATTAACAACAACAACAAAGAAATAAGGAAAAAAAACAAACAAACGAGAATGTTTGTGCGCTTTCCTCCTCCTCCTCCTTCTCCTCCTCCTCCTCCTTCTTCTCCTTCTCCTCCTCCTCCATGCCGTTTGCCATAATTATTAACACTTCACGAAATTGTGATTAAAAGATAAACGTTGGATTAAACAACGATGATATTACCAAATTGAGGGTAATGCGAAATTTGAATAAATTCATGGAGAAACTAAAGAAAGACGGGAAGAAATAAAAAAAAAAAAAAGCTGCATCAAACTGCAGCAGCACTGTGTTGTTCGGTGCCATGAAATATCGTGAAACAATTGTATCGATGAATATATATATATACGCAAGATGGAATAAAAATCACATCCCTAGGTTGATCAGAGATGAAAAAAAGCTCTCTTAAATGACTTTCAATTGCACTTTTTTTATTTTATTTTTTTTTTGAGACTAATTCTATTCAACGAAAAAGCTTTTACATAAGAGAAACGAAACAACGTGTAATTGATGAATATAAAATTGTCTATGAACTTTACCATTGATCTACCTTAGGACGACTTATGATCATCCTCTCCCCATCTTGCGTATCACATATTTCAACTGACAAAATAATGGATTACCTAAGAAAAAAACGTGACAAAAACAAAACAAACAAAACTGAAAGAAAAAAAAGAGTTGTTCTACATGCTAAATATTAAAAAAAAAAAAAAAATATGAAAAAGTGTAGTGGAAGTACTACTTATAACAAATATGTAGTATTCTCGTCAGAGTTGTCTAAAAAAAAAAAGATAAGGAACAACAAAAATCCTATCATCAGTGTGTACTAATCTGAGAAAAGGTCTTAAATGAAAGTAAATGTAGTATTTTACAAAAAAA
>NW_015149054.1:600859-656175 GCF_001465965.1 Polistes dominula | reverse complement strand
AATTAACATAAGTTTATAATTAGATTTTATTTAAATGTTATTCGATTTATTTTTTTTTTAAATTGATATCCTGTTAAGTATTACAAAATTAAATAATATCACAATAAGAACTAGTAAAATTTGTTTTAAAAAAATTATTAGAATAAAATAAAACGTTGTTATCAAATCTAGGACAAATTTTGTGGTAAGTTATGAATCGATAAAATGAACAAATTGAATCAATTTATTTTAAATGAGATGGTAATTTTTATAAAATAATAATAATATTATTACTTATATAAAATTATAAAATATTAAATTATAATTATTCTACAGTTCCATTTTGATAAACAAAAAATTAAAATATTAATATTTCTATAATTAAAAAATTATAAAATTATAAAATACTAAATTATAAAATTATAAAATACTAAATTATAAAATTATAAAATAATAAACTATAATTATAATAACATATAAATGTTAAATATAAAAATTATATAATATTAAATATTATATGATTATTCTATAGTTCCATTTTGTTTATCAAAGAAAGATCATGTTGCAAAAACACCTAATCGAGAAATACCAAATCCCTAAAGTTGAAACGTGTTTACCATTCGATTTATTGAATATATTTAATCGATTTACTACTATGTTTCAATACGGAACACTGTTTCGGTTCAATGATCGTATTTCAAAGGACACGGGATTGAAAAAATTTATAGGAAACATACCGCTTAAAGAAACATTCACTATTTCGATATATTGAAATGATTCGGTCTGTTTTGTAGGTTAGGTTGCTATACGTGTTGTGTTTTATATCTAATACGATCAAACATAATGTAAAATTCTATACGTCACGCTCGGATTTTTTTTTCCTGTAAAATTTCTATCTCGTTCGTAAGTGGTATACAACCAAATAAACGAATAACCGGTTCAACTTTGGTAATATAATATTTTTTTATTGCTTGTGCAACTTTAAATGGTCTTACTTTGTGCGTTTACCTTTTTTTAGAAATACTTTTTATTCTAGGCGACTGTTTAAATTTGCATAGGGGTTTTTTCTTTTCAGATTTGTCATTGATCGTTTAAACAGGACACTAAGATAGTTATCTTGAACTACTTCTTTCCTTTTAACAAAGTTAAAATGAATTTCTTTTTTGTTTATCTTTTTTTTTTACAACTCTGTATTGGAATTTCTAGCACTTGAATAAGCTATCTGGTGGCTAAATTCACAATTAGAGTAGATAGGTCGAATTGCTACGCCACGCCCCTGCCAGAGATAAGATTATTTTTTCAATACATTTTTATATAGAAATTATCGAACTATTAATTTATTTAATTAATAATATAATATAATTATATTACTATTATTAATTAATACATTTAATTGTGATATTATATTAATTTTTAATTATATTTATAATCTAGGTATGTTTTAATATTAAAAGTTATTTTTAAATAATTTTTATTTAAAAATAATTGGAACATTATATTTAATTAAATTAAAATTATATTTAAATAATTAAATTGAAATTATTATATATTTAATTCAATTAAAATTATATTTAAATAATTTTTTTTTAAATCTAATTTTTTTATTTAAATAATAAATTTATTTATTTTTATTCAAATTTATTTTAAATATTTGAAAAAAAAATATATATTTTATATTTTTTATTTATATTCTTATTTATTTCTTTTTATTAAAATAATAATTATTATTTTTATTATTAAATTAAAAAGTAAAATATATATGTTTTAATCGTTATATAAAAATGAAAGTAGTTTCTGCACTAATTATTATTTAATGATTTTGTTAGATACGTAGAAAACAATTATCAAAGGATTCAATGAATGAACTTTTTTTTTACAAGATCAGGTTCAACTTTCTGAGAAGATTACTTATAATGTCACTTTCGTTTATTTCTTTTTATTTATTTATTTTTTTTTTTTTTTTTATCCTAGAGCAATCAATAACTTTCCTTATTTTAAAATCGTATATTATACACTTTTAATGTTCCACTTTCGCGTATGTGTGTAACTTATGAACACAAGAAATATTCTCTGAGACATTTACGAACCAATCTTTCTTTCTTTCTTTCCGTTGCTATGTTTTCCGAAAGAAAGATTTATCAATGAACGTATGTATTGTAAAAAAAAAAAAAAAGAGAAATAACATCCCATTTCTAAATTAAATTAAATGAACCAACTTTTGTGACACGAATTTCTTAGTTTCTCATTTTGTTTTTGAAACATAAAAAACTATTTATTTGATTTTAACGAGCATTGATTAAATTATGAAAATAATGCGAAATAACATGACGTTTTAATTCTGAAAATAATTACAATGTTTAAATAATTAGAAAATGCTTTTTTTTCAAATTGTTAATTGTACAACGATAATCAAATTAAATTACCTGGTTGGTTTTTTCCTATTCCCACATCGAAGGTTTTGCAGAGGAAAATAAACCACAGTAGCCATATTTTTCTTCCAAGCATGTTTCTAAAATTTAAATAAAATTATTTTTTTCTTAAATAAATTAATTAAAAGATTACAAATATTCTTAATTGAAAACTTAAAAAATTTATATTATTTTCCATATTTGTTTGAATTATTCGTCTAACGTGATATATTTTATAATATAAATGAATATAAATTATTTTCTAAGATAWTTAATAAAAATGTGATGAATTAATTAATAATATAATACAAAATTGAAATGTTATTATATTATCGTTTAATAAATAACAATAAAAAAAGAAAATTGTTTTTATTGTTGTTTCTAGTTCGTTATACTGAAATTTTACATTTTAAATGATCACAGAATTAAATTTTATTTGTTAAGAGCACAATTAAAATTAACATATGTAGGATTCTTATTTAAAATAAGATCTATGATCTTACTATAAAACATTTCATCTAATTAATTTATCTAACAATAAAAAGAACCACTTAAAATTGTACGCCTGAATAAAATCCGATAGAAATTTTGATTCGCTTTTGTTTAGAAATTAAAATCGAATATAATTTATTTCATTAAGATAATTATTATTCATTTTGTAACTTACGTAAGTTCATTTAATTATAAAAAAAAAAAGGAACACCTCATGCAATAACAGAATCGCGTGTATCGTATTATTTCGATTAGCATTCGATAATTTCGTAGTAAATAATTATAATTATTTAAACATAAGATAACATTAAATTAAAACAAAAAGCAAAGAAAAGAAAAGTAGTACGCACGAAATGCAAAATTCATTGGTATGCAGATAAAAAAGAAATAAGAAACGAAAGTGATTTTTCTTTTTTAGTACTGTAATGAGTTGCGTTTTTCGTTGATTTCTTATCGCGCATATAATTAACTGTAAATATTTTTTCTTCTTTTGCAATGAGCAAAATATTTGTTTTTTTCTCTCTTTTTTTTTATAATTGATATAACCTTATCGTTACAGTATCACATCTTAATAAAAAAGCCTATAATTATTCTTATGTTTCATGATAGTTTCTAAAGACATTGGTTAACAATAATTTATGCTTAATTAAATTGAAAATTATAAGATTTCATTTTAAATACAATAAATGAATAAAGTATATTCTTTTTTCTTGATGGTTAATGGTTATGTAACCTAAATCGGTAATGATATTAGATTACTCTATAATGATATTATATTATATTATTTAAATATAATATATATATAATTAAATTAATAAAAGAGAGAAAATTAATTTAATTAATTAAATTAATTACAAATTATATTAAAATTAAATTAATTACAAATTATATTAAAATTAAATTAATTACAAATTATATTAAAATTAAATTATATAAATAATATTATATTATATATTAATTTTATATTATTATAATAATATATTTACTATTAAATATATTAATATACTTACTTAACAATATAGTTATATTATTATTATTATTATTATTATATTGTCAAGAATACTTTTTCGAATATTTATATATTTAATAATAAATCTATAAATCATATTTATACAACATATTATCTATTAAAAAAATATTTACACCGGAATCTATCTGTACAATTAAATTTCATTGCATCCATCCTAATAAGGAAACGAATGCTAATATGTTAAACCATAAAAATTAGAAAAAAAGAAAACAAAATGATACGAGTGAAACTCACACAGAAACCATATTTCCATTAATGGTTTTAGAAATCAAATTATACGACTTCCCTGTGATTGATTTAATTTCTTAAAGAATCAATTAATAATACTTTAATGCATCAAGAGAAGGTGTGTAGAGTGATGGTGGAGTGGTATAGGTGACAATTTCAATATAAAGACAGAGAAAGTATCAATAAACATTTGACAAAGTTATAAACATTATAATATATCAACAATATATTCATATTCTTCGATACCATTATTTAATATATATAGTAAAAATATGTTGAACCGTTTCTAAAGCATAAATTTCACCTATCAACGTTAGCCAATCACTAAATTGCAAACGTTATATGATTGAATTTCTCTGGTAAACGAATGATAGTGAGAACGATAAAGGAACCGCAAAGAAATGAAGAAAAATTCAAAATAGCAATTTCACTAGATGATATATTAACCATATATATATATGTATATTATTAAGAAATCTGTAGTAGATTTTGACTGCACTAATAATAAAAGTAATAAATTTCATGAAAAATGCAATCACATAACTTTCACCGTGTTCAAAGTCAAGGTACCTAGGATCATACTAAATCAAATTCCACAGAGAGACATAATCAAATATTTAAAATTGTTATTCGAATAATAAACTTATATGAAATTAACACGTTTATAAAAATTATTGAACAAATTGGCATTTATTGTATTAACTAATGAATCGATAATCGAAGCTATTACATTATGAGAAAAATGTGTATAAAAAAAACTTATAATTTAGAAAAAAATAAACTTTTAATTTTTTCTATGATATACAATTAAAAAAAATTACAAATAATCCTAGGTAAAATAATAAATACACCATGGTATACTAAAAAAAAAAAAACCTAAAAATCTATGAGTTCCTTTTGATGCCAGGATACAATAAATTAATAAATAAATAAATACAAAAAAATGGAATATTAAAAAATTATTTGAAACCACTTGCCACTATTCTATATGAAAACTACTATTTTAGTAGCATATTTTTATTATTTTTCTGTATAATATATATATATATATTACACATATACAGTATATAATTATACTATATATATATTAATATACATAAATTTATGCAAATGCATTTATGCAATTTTTTCTTTAGTCAATTTTTAAAAAGATATCTGTAATGAATACAAAATATGAATTACTATAATGTTGATAATAAGTTTAGTTTGATTTAAATTAAAGTAAATCCCTTTCTCTCTCTTTTCATATATTCTAATAAATGAAAAATATAAAAATAATAAAAATAATAATTCAGTAAAACCTGTACACTGCTTGACTACAAAACACTGACTACTTTTTTAAATATTCTTTTCTTTCATTTATCTTGAAATATTTCATAGTTATTCTCGGTTGTTTAAATTATTGAACTACTACTCTACACCTCCCACCTTTTGAAGCATATGACATTTATTCTACCCACACATACTCAAATTTTATCTCATTTGTCTAATTAGACACCACATATATTATGTCATAAGATAAATAAACAAATAGGTAATTATTTTATCTTCAAATTACTATGCATAATGAGTCTTATTAATCAAAGATAAAAAGTTTCAAAATAACCTTTTCAAAATATATCCAAAAGTCAACACATGCATTTACCGTTTCCTATTATAAATATGATTATGTTAAAATTTATTTTTTACTGCAACTTAAACAAATGCATTCTCCGTGTGTTTTTAACAAAATAGATAAAAATTAATAAACACAAAATATATAGGGTGATTCACCAACACTTGCCACTTACCATAAATAGCTCAGAAAGTATAATTGCATCAGGAAAGTGGTTAAAAATAAAGTTGTATGAAAAATTCAGGACTACAATATGACCTTAGTATTTCTTGACTAGGTTGAATCATTTTTAAGATTTATTGATTAACTTTGTTTTTTTAAATACAATGTTATATTTTAATACTTATTTTCGGATAGCGGCTGACAAGACAAATCCAATGATGTGCGACATAATATTTTTGAAGATCAACGAGGTTCAAAACTGGCGAACAAGCAGACCACAATAAAACTCTTCCGCGTCAGGGTTGCATTAAGGTTGCGTCATCCTTTAGTTGTTCCGACAACGGACGAAACAGATATTTTCCGAATAGTTTTTATTAATTGTCAGATTTTGTATTTAACGTTGCTCATCATTGGATTCGTCTTGACAGCCGCTATCCGAAAATAAGTATTAAAATATAACATTGTATTTAAAAAAATTAAGTTGAACAATAAATCTTGAAAATGACTCAACCTAACAAAAAAATACTAATTTCATATTGTTCTCCTAAATTTTTCATGCATTTTTATTTTTAGCCACTTTCCTGATGCAATTATACTTTCGGAGCTATTTAGATGGCAATAGTTAGTGAATCACTCTGTATAATACAATGATCGAGCAACATATGAGATGTTTGAAGGACGAAACGATTATTTAACATTTTTTTTTATCAAAACCACATAAAGTCAAGACCACGTGGTCTATACTTAGTAAACTAAACGTGTTATTTTTTTAGTAATAAAGATTAGCATTACTATTTAGAAAAATATTGTAAATATTTTTTATTTCTTTAGACGTTTATAAAACTTGATAAAATTAATAGCATAATTATATTTTATATATTTTTTTTAAACAAAGCTCTAACGAACCCATAAAAAGTTGGATAGGTGAAAATAATTTGTTATGATTGTTTAATAAAATAATCAAATAAATACGAAAGAGAATTTTTGTTTTCTTGAATTTTATTTATTAATCCTTTGAGTGATATAGACGCATGTATGCGTTTGATAAAAATTGTTAGAATTGTCGTTCGACGAATATAAATATTTGCTAATATTAATGAAAAATATAAATAAAATATTAATGTAATAAAATGTAAATATATATTAATGTAAAATAATAGTGTTATAGTAATAATAAAATAAAATAAACTTTTATGTTAATTAAATTAAATTATATTTATAGAAACAAAAATTTTAATTATTAAATATATAATAATTTATTATTCAAATTTAGTTATTAATAAATTATTCCGTTTCTAGAAAACATTTTAGGTAAAAGTATTTAGCACTTAAAGGGTTGATTTAATTTATTTAATTATTTATTATGAAATTTATTAAATTATTATTTGATTCTTCTTTTTTTCCTCGTGTATTATTTTTTTTCAATTTTTTATAATTGGCTATACAGATATCTTTTGTTTGTGAAGTTTAACGAGTTACGATTCAATGAACGCGAATGATTTCTTAACAAATGTCAGAGGAGCTGGGGTAAAAGTTATCATAATTATTTTCGTTGTATTAAATATTTTTTTGTTCACTTATTTCATTTCGTAAACTATGGAGAAAATGATCGTGAAACATGCAACAACTATATTATTAAAAAAAAATATACATCGTTTTTATTTTTTTTTTTATGCGATCAACGTTAATTCCATTCGCAAAAACAAAGGTCAATTTAAACAAAGTGGTTAGGAAACTTTCTTTATGCTCTAATTCTATTCGATCGGTTTTTTATAATTAATATTTCCAAAGTTTTGTCTAATCCTATGTATGTATTTGTGTGTATGTGTGTGTGCATGTGATTTTCATGCGATTAATTTTATTCGACGTGAAATGCAATTTATATTTGAAAATTGTACGTAACATGATATTAAAAAAATTATTATTATCATATTATCGATAAGAGATGTTAAATTGTTATGAAAGATTATTTAAATTCGTTATAAATTATTTAAATTATATTTATAATTAATTATGTTATTTCATAATTGGTCTCTCGAAATTATAACTGTTAATTCAAAAGAAATGATATTAAGTTTAAAATAATTTAATTAATTTAATAAATAATTAAATTAAATTAATTAATTAGTTATATGTTAAATAATATTATATTTATTTAAATTTTAAATATTATTATTATTATTATTATTATTATTATTATTATTATTATTATTATTATTATTATTATTATTATATATATATAATATTATATAATATTATAGTATATTATAAATTTAATATTATATATATATATATAAGTAATTATTTAATTAATATATTATTTATTATAAATTTGGATTTAAATATAGTAATTTGAATTATATAAAATTATATAAGTAAATAAAATATATATAAATAAAAAATATTAATATACCAAACATAGTTAACGTTCTGATCAAGTTGGATTTCGATTTCAGACGTAATAAATAAAATCGATGGGTGGTGACCCATTTGGAAAAATAAAAACCATATACTATTGATTCTAAAAGAGTAAAGAGTAGTAAAAAAAAGAAAATACAACCTTTTTTGTAGTATTGAATAAGTGTGAGAAAATGTTCGTAGAAAAGTGACTCAAATCCTTAAAAGGAATAATACAAAAAATACAATACAATATGTATCGAACATTAATTTACATTACATTTACGATATTAAAAAAATATATATTATATTATATATTATAAACTCTTTTACACACACACAAAGCAAAATATGAATTAGTTAAAAGAGAAATAAATAAATGGTTAGAAAAAAAAGAAGAACTTATCTCACGATAAATTTCTAATCTGAAAAAACGGTAAAGATTTTATAAGATGTTGTTTCTAACATCAAATACTGTTTAGAATAAAATCATTAAACCGGAACTAGACAATTTATAAGGTATCAAACAAGGTCCGGTTAATTGTAAACTTTAAAAGCTTTGACATTGATTGATTCCGCATACCGACTCTAAAATTATCTAATCAGAAAAAAAACCATTTTACCAGCAACCAACAATTTAGATAATTATAAAAATAAAAATTAATAGAAAAATATATTACTTTATTATTATGTATTAATATTATTTTATTAAAGAAATAATTATTAATATATTCGTCGATCATAGCTAATTGTTTAATAAACGATATTATTATAATTATCTTTCGTAACATTTTAGAAATGATTTAGATAATATTTTGATAAATTATTGATAGATAAATAGATCTAAATGAAAATATTTAATGTTATATTAATTTATTTTTATAAACTAATTGCTGTAATTATTTTTTATTTATTTAATTTTAATTTATTCATATTAATATAATATAATTTAGCATTATATTAATTTTATAAATTATATTATATATAATTTATATTTAAAATTATATTATAATATTATTTTTATTAATATTATATTATAATATATATAATATAATATATAATAATGTAATAATAATTATAATATAATATTACAAATTATATTAATTATATATACATATATATATTTTATATAAATTTATATTTAAAATTATATTATTTGTAGTCGCGTGAATCGAACGAAATTTAATTCAATATTATTAGTTAGAGTTAATTACAGAATTAATTCAAATTAATTATATATAATCTAATAATTATAGAGTTAATTATTAAAAAATTATTAGTTAATTTATATTATCAGAAAATTCAACTATTAATTAAAAATAAACACTAATTCCATAAGCAATATTTTCTGATAATCATAACTCTTAACAACTAATTTACTAAAATCAATGATTCAATTACAACACTATACTTTACCGCGTAGAATTAAATTTAACACTGATTGTAATGATACACTGATTCAATCATTCGTAAATTAAATTTCAACTCGAAATAAAATTTGACTAGTTTCCATTGGAATTTAGGAGAGTTTTATGAGTAGAAGAATAAATATAGATAAACAGATAGGCGACGAAAGAATTAAATGACAAACGAACCGATAGTCGAAATCGTCGTCGAAATAAAAAAAGATGGTGTGTGGTCTGTCCTTTGTAAGTTGTGTAACTTGTGTGAGTTTAGAAGGTTTTCGAGTGACTTCGATGCTTAGTTTTTTGCATCGGACTTGACGTTCGAAAAATTCGAGAACGATGCGGATGAATATAAAGGGATTGAATTGTAGTCGTAGTAGTAGTCGCAAGTCGTCATCAGTCGTTATAAAGTCGTCATATCTTAAATATATCTTATCAGTAGGATTAAATTGGATGTATGTTAACTTCGCACCTCTAACCCAAATCAAAATCATACATATATGTATGTCAAATAACATATACGTGTTTAACGTTCGTGTTAAAGAAGAATAAACTTTAACATATTATACAATAAAATCTGTCAAGTACGTGATTGATTAATATACATATATGTATTTGACGATTACGTGCTTTACCAATTATCGAAAAAACGTTTTTAATTATTAATCAGGTTAAAATATATCAAACAATATTCTCATCATTTCTACATTACTTAAATTAGATTGTAAATAATGATAAAAAAAATATGCAAGATGAATTATCTACAGATTTAAATTCTAATAACGTTAAACATTTAATTATCAATTTAAATTTATAAACAAATTGAGAGTTAATTTTATAATGCAATAATTGTAAAAATAAATTAATCATTAATCAAATATCTGATTAATTCTAAATAATAATAAATATTTTTTAATAAATGAAATAAAAAATATTTAAAATATATAATTTAAAAATATTATAAAAAATTATTCGAAATAATAAAAAATTTAAAATATTATAAAAAAAAAACAATAAAGTATAAAATAAAATATAAAAAATAATTAAAAATATAAAATAAAAAGTTTAATTGATGCTAACAACAAATATTATTTCTTAAATTATTCAACAAAAGTAAAAATAACTATTTTATAATTTTTTACTGTTATATATCCCCTTTTAAATAAAAAAAAACATTAGATTGAATTTGAATCATCCTACCTTTAATACTTATCGTCTTATGTGATCAAAAATCTTGATAATACATCGATATTAATACAAATTTTTTACAGATTTATTTTAAAAATTAAAAAATAATAATACTAAGGATAATGAAAAGAACACTGATAGATATTCGTAGCACACTGATGGATATTCAAAAAAGATAATCTAACGATAAGACACTTCCCTATTTCGGGGCCACGATTAGAAACTAGTACCAAGTTGGAACTGAACGAACACAGGAAATTGTTCGATGTTTATAAGCAACGAGAGAAAGTAAAGAGACGTTGGTTGTTGATCAGTCACCCCACACTACCTAAAAGCTCTCCTCTGTTTCTACCTTACAAATCCGTCAATGTTCTTGCAATTATATCAATACTTGTACCAACATTTGTTCAAGATCGTTCGTAACTATTTCCAAGAAAATATCAAACATGGAATTTTATTCTTGAATCTAGTTTGATTATATTTAAAACCTATGACAAAAAAAACAAAAAACATGTTTAAAGTTAATGTTAATATACATAATAAACATACAAACATACAAACATACAAACATAATAAACATTTTAATTTTTAATTAATAGATAAAACAAATGAAGTACAAATGATCAATGAAGTTTCTTTCCTTTGAAATTATTTTTAATATTTTGATTGTTTAGTTTCTTTTTCTTATTTTTCTTCTCTTTTTTTTTTTAAATCTATTTAATTCTAATTAAAATATTAGATGGACCAGAAAGTAATGTCACTTTTTAACCTCAAAATTCAAACAAATAAATTTGTTTAAACAAGCTTTTATTATTAACACTTTTAATGGCCGTTCACACAACATGTATGTGATAATCAGAACACACATTGGCCGTTATTTTATTTATAACTTTATATATATATATATATTTAAAATTATATATAAAATTAAATTTGTTGTTAAATTATTGTTTTTTGTTTTATGTTAAATTTTTTGTGAATGACAATAAAGTTTTTTTTTTATATTAATTTTTGAAAAATATTACCAGGCCCCTGACGATGTTTAACTACGTACACGTGCGACCATTAAAGTGTTAATCAATAATTAAATTAATTAATCACGTTATGAACAATCTTTTTCTATTTGGTATACAAATTTTTAACATCGTAACGATAAAAATCATCAATCGTTTTTTTGATTGAAAATATTAGAAATAATTTGATATGCGTAGTAACGACGACATTACTTTTCGGTCTCCCTGTAATATATTTTTATTCATACATAGTTCACCCTTTTTCTTCTTCATTTTTTTTATTTCTTTAATCTTTTTCCTTGGACTCATTTTTCCATTCTTCCATTACTTCGAAGTTCCTTTCTCCTTTGTTTCTCTTGTGCTTACACTTCGAACATTTTATATCCTATTTCATCATAGTTTATACTAGTTCATTGAATTTAATGTGTTACAATTATTAGGTTTATTGTTTAGAAAATTACGTTATAGTTAAGTTAATAAAAAAGTGTTCTTATTATTACTGACAGTTTTGATATAATTGAAAAAAAGTTTTGCTCAAATTTACGAGATAAACCTTTCAGAAAAAAATTACAGAAGAAATATACTTATAACAAAGAAGTTTTTACTTCAAAAATATTTGTAAAGAATAAAAAGTATTACCATCTGTAGGTAAGAATTTTATAACAACAAAAATAACGTTCATTTCTTTTTTATAAAATTACAAAACTGATTATTTAAATAATAAAAAAGAATTTTTATGTATTTCTCAATTTATATTTAATGTGGTTCAGTCGATAAGATAGAAAACTGTACTTTTAATGAATTGAATGCATTGTAAATTCATTTAAAAATTTTGTAATTTTTATCTGCATGAGTTGTTTTGATAAACGCTCTAATAATTCAAATGACATTAAATGATTGTAACTGTCAAAATATAAAAGACAAAGTAATATTATTTAATTCCTTTATTAATTTTCGCACATATTACGAAATAATGTTTAACCATAAGAACTCGATCGTACAAATCATTCAACGATACTTAATTATTTGTTTTCCTTAAAATTAATCAGTCATATCCCATGGTTTCACATAAACTCAAATCATTTTCACAATAAAACTCGCATAAAATTTCATCTTATCAAAATTTCATATGATTTTGCGAAAATACGTCATCTAAATATAATCAAAACATGTATTTTATTGTATTTACTGATAACTTCAATCGGTTTCAACTTGATAAAACAAGAATTAACACCCTTATTGCAAAAAAAATTGCCATAGTTTAGTTTTTATCATTTCGGCATTGAAGATTGATTTCCCTGAGGTATACTAACTTGTTGAAAAAGAAAAATTACTTTTTGACTTTTTATGATAATAACTTATAATAAATTCCGAAAAGAAGTAACTGTTACAATAATTTTTTTTGTTCAAATTTAAATTATTCAGAGATTTAATGTAGCATATATATATACAGTGAAAACAATTAGTTTTTGAATGTGCTTAATATTGAAAATAAATATTTAAAGAAATATAAAATAATTTATAAATTAAATAATTCGAATTAAACATATGACAATGATTCAACAAATCAATTTAATGTTTTTCCTACCTAAATTATTGTCATGCCGTAGAGAGGATATTTTTTTTCAAACAGATATTGCTAAATGAAATTATGAAATTTAGTCATGCATTCCAATGTCTACCACATATGCTCGTTGACATTTACATCACGTGCCTATCATATACTATACACTATAATATTTACACAGATGCGCGTCCATCTTATATAAAAAAATTTTTGGGGAACTTTACATTGACAATATCAATAAAAAAAAAAACTAAAAAATATTCCATAAAAAGAAATGAAATATTCAAACATTAATAACAATAAATGTAATAAGTTTTTTTATATACGAAAATTTATGTTAATGTAAAAAATAACATCAGCGAGTATTAAATTATTATTTGTAAATAATCCTCAGTTGTTCAGTTAATTAATTAGATGCACGCGCACTCTTTCGTATTGCTATTTCTTATATTATTATTATTAAATGATTAACACGCGTAAATAATGTTCTGATGTAGCAAATAGTTCTCAATTCGAATAATACAATTATTTTCGCAATGAAATGCAATGAAAAATTGTTTCTTCCTACGATAAGTATTATATTATTATAATCCACTTTTTTGGATAAACTAGTGAACTTATATATTTGTTCTTCTTATCTCAGCTTCTCTTCATTGCTGAATATTCCTCCTCTCTTTTTAATCGACTAGTCACGTGCTTTTTCACCGTATACTCGTGTTTTTTTTTTGTATTCTTTTTAATTATCGCACTAACATTAGCAACCGCTTCATCCTGAACCAAGTTAGCGCGACCATCATAATATATTGTACATCCTCGATTTAAATAAAATCTGAGGAAACAACACACTCCATTGGAAACGTAAGACACGTATCACCACAATGACATCAACGAAGATCTCAATAACATCACAATCACGGCTCTCTTTCTCTACATTTTGATTTCTTTTCGCCAAGCCCAACCTTGTTCATGGATGAGCCGGCGCTACGCGCGGTAATGTGACCAGCCAATTAATAAATTTGTTCAACGATAAGCTTTAGCCTTCTCGGCCCATGCAAATAGATCCATACTTGGTATTGCTTCGAAATCGTTACAAGAACGGACTTCATTTCTACAACAATAAAATTAACATATTATAATATCATTACTATACAAATATGGAAGACAAAATTGTTCAAAAATATTTCATTCAATGTTAACTTACCCTTCTTGTGGTTTAAGGAAAACATTTGGTTGCATGTTTTCAATGTTATCCCCATTATCGCAGAATATTCTTGCTAAAGTTACGTTGCGTATTTCTGCCAATTGATCTGTGAATAAAATGAATGTATAAATGCAATGAAAATGATGATAATTATAAACAAAATGATGCATAATTTAAATGAAATATAACATTTTACCTGGTGTGAAAGGATATGGTTGTATAGCTGAATCATAGAAGAATCTGTCTGTTCTAAGTGTTCTCGCAAATTGTTCCATAATCAAACATCTGAAAGTGGGACCAAGGAGTCCATCATTGGCTGATCGTTCTGCCATACCACCGATTACAAGATCCACATCATTAGGATGATTATAAACCGAGCGCAATTTGTTAACGAGCTGTGTACAAATAATAAACGAAACAAAATGAAATATACATTTATTGCAACATTTGGTATTTAGGTTAAATTTAATAATATTTGAATTACCTCGACAGGAATGTAATCGAGGAAATCATGGAAATTTTTGGCAACTGGTAATCCACAATGTTTTCTATAATAATTATATCCAGGCAAACCATGATCACGACCACGTTGTATGTCTAAACTAATGGCATCCAAACCAAGATCGTTCTTATTCTTAGTATATAATTTACTTGTAATCTGTAAAACATTCGACATAATACAGTTAAATATGTAATTATATTATAACCCATACAAAATAATGAAGGAAAAAATAAAAGAAGATATTTACCTCAGGAATGAAACTTATGTCCATCTTCTGACTAGTTTGAGTTGAAAGACCAAGAAGTAAACCGTTAAATACTTCAGCGGATTCGATCACTCGAGGATTAAAGAAATATTCTGACAATTCTAACGACTTAGCATTTAGACGAGAATTATCTGGTAAACTGTATAAAGCAAAATAAAAATATTATAAATATTAAATTATAAATATTAAAATGAAATCATATAATAAAAAGAATTATTAATAATAACTTACATAAGTCTTCCTTGCATAAGTGAATTCAAGAATCGTAGGGCTGCAGTAGCTGCTTCATTGGTAACTGCAGGATTATCTTCAGAATCATATCTTCTGTTATAACCAGTACCAAAAGATAGCCCTAAGGGTCGAACACTCATTTTGCCCAATAAAATGGGCAACCATTCTTTATAAGTGATATGCTGAATTTCAGCAATGACAATACGTCTAGTTTCCTGATACAGGATTTCATCTGTCCAGCTAGGATTCAATTCAGCAAGTTTCCTAGCAATGCGGTTATGTTCACGATGCCAAATTGTGTGTAGTACAGCCAGCTGAGGATAAACGTTGACACGATCGTCACCTATAAAATTCACAATTATCATTATTGTGTGCAATTATTAAAAATCAATAATTAAAACACTTAAAATAAAAAGTAACTTACCAGAATCGTAACAGCTTCCTTTACATTGAGAAGTAACTTCAGCATCACTTTCTGATGGTAAAAATTCATGACCATTACGAACATCTACCCGTAATCTACCACCTTGGAATTCTCGTAACTCACGAGACTTCGTTAAAACAGATCCGTAAATCGTGGACCCATCCAGAAAGTGAGTCACTTGATTCATCTGAACATAATAAAATATACAAATAAGAATTTTAATTGATGAATAAAAATATGAAAATAGAATGTTGAACTTACTTGTTCCAAGGGTCCAAAAGTACATTCCGATTTCAAAACTGGCAAGGAACGTACATAATTCATACATCTAACGTATTGAGTGCCATATACAGGATCTTTATCAGGTACAGTGATGGCTGCACAATCTGGATGGACATGACGAGGAGATAAAGCATTTCCATCCGCTTGGCAACAAGAAATTGGTTTTCCTGATGAAACTGTACAAACCAAATTTGTTTCATAAGCATCTAATATAATAATAATGTAATGTAAATATGACACAATAGATTTGTGAATACTAACCCATTCTGCGGACAGGAGTGTGTACCATATCGTGAGAAATGAACTGGCTCCATTGCATGACGGCAAGGGTTTTGGTGATATCGGATTGTCCATTATAACCAACCACCGATGCACTAACTGTTCTCGCACTTGGCAATGGTTTCTTGGTCTGTCCGATGGTCCGTGGTTCTTGAATGCCTGGTTTCCAATACAATTTTACATTAAAATTTTATCATGAAAGATCATTTTGCATTGTCAAATCGGAGTAAATCGATGCTAATTTCATCGTCACGAAATTATTTTCAAATAAATATGCTAAAGCGTTATTTTATAAAACAGAAAATAGAATCCTCTTTGTGTAAAAGTATTTAAATTATTAATTTGCACTTTTCTCACAATATATGTGTTAACATAACGGTTCATTTTAATTACTCCGATTTGAACAAAGTTAACGAGATTTTTATATGTATACACGTTATATGTATATACATATATGTAATATTTATATTTTAAAAGAACAGCACGAGAGAGAATGGTAATAATAAATAGTACACAGAATTTGAATTACAGGAAACATAAGTTTATTGCTAAAATACGCGTTTAGAGAGAAATTTTTTTTCTTGGCCGTCTTGTCCTCGAACCTGACACTTCTCACCTAAACCTGTTTATCGCTCACCATCTATTTTGTTTGAGAACAATCGGATATTATCTAATTTTTTAATATATTAAATACATACACATATACACAAGCTTAAAAAACAATCATAGAAAAATTTGGTTTCATTTTAAATCCGATTGATCTCAGAAAAGAAAAAGAAAAAGAAAAGAAAAAAGAAAAAGAAAAGAAATAAAAGATGAAAAATAAAAAGAAGTTCCAACCGATAATTTGCAAAATAATTTTGCAATTAATCAATTGAAGCTCTTGTTGCTCTCGTGCTGTTAAATAAAACCGAATAAGATCATCTTTTTTTCTCACATCGTTCTGAAGCGTAATTGACGTAGCATGCCGTCGATATAAGAAAAAAAAATTGGATAAATCGATTTGAAAGTTGAAAAGTTCATATCGTAATTGGTCACGTTGTAAAGCAATATATAAGATAAACTATTACAAGGAATGACCCCATAATATATATTACTGTTATCGATTAAAATGGTTGTTGATTGTCGCTGACGTCAAAACGCTTTTCAAAACGTGTTATCTAGTTTTATAATAATTTAGTAGTATGGTCGATGAAGGCACCTAAACGAGTGAACCAAGCTGAGAGACGGACAAAAACGTTTATGTGTTATTCAATATGATTCCAAAAAGATTATGATTTGCATTTTAGTGACTAATATTATTTTCTTTCAATTTTCCAAAATGTCAATTCCAATTATTTCGATGTTATTCGTATCTCAATGAAACCGATGAAATTAAATATTATGACTCCCAAATTGAATTCGCTCGTAACAGGGACCTTAACGTGAAACCGTATACCGCCATATATGTTTATATATATATATATATATATGTATATAATATATACATATATATATATATACATATGAAACAGAAAGTGTTCGAAGTAACTATCATTACGTAATTAATATGATACATTATTAGGTATATCCGAATTAATTTACATACACTTCTACTGCTGGATAGAATCTCCCGACCGGGTCACCCTATTGTAGGCAGTATTTTATATTCACTGCTACACTCAGGCATATTATGCTCTATGTGCCTTTTTATCGCACAACAACTGTAATGCAAATCACAGAATATAATTTTGTTAAGCCAATCGACGAACGTTTTTCTGCTAGCGCCCAAGGATCTGTCTCTGTGCACGTGTATACGTAGTGAATGTATTTATATATATATATATATATATATATATATATATATATATATATATATATACATATTATGTATATAAATATATATATTATGTATATAAATATATATATTATTATTTTATATATCCCTATAATGTGTGTTACGTCAGTTAATAAAATTGTCCTGATGAAAGTGATGTTAGGTCGGTTAATAGGTGAAGAATCGTTCCCTAAACAATCGTTTCAAGTCATAGGACGAAATTATGAATTCTTAAAAATCTATTAAATCATACATGAGATGTCATGAAATAAATGTCTAACTATTATTTTATAATATATGTTAGCGTTAAATTGTATTATTCGATTAAATCGTGGAAATTCTAGATTTTATCCGAAATAACTAAACAGTTTTTAAGAGAAAGCATACAAAATGAATTTTTTTATAAACTTAAACTAGTAATTTGAAAAAATAACGTGACTATATATGAATTTTACAAGAAACAAGTAATTAAAATATGTAATTATGTAAATAAAAGAGAGTATAGTTATTTCAGGATTCATTTCACGAATTAATGGGTTTCACAAAACAAAACGCTAGCATATATATATATGTAAGTATAATAAATATCGATGTAAATTTAGAAAATGATGCCATTACATGCGTCGAATAAAAAAGCGTAATTTTCGTTAACCGATTAAATAATTTTGTTTATAATAATCAGGAAACATTTCCCATCTTCTAGTAATGTACGATATCTAAGAACGTTGTTGGGAAAATACAAAAAAAAAATCATAACGCAGTCTTGCGGTTACATATTACGTCCCACGCATTGGAATAGTTTGAATAGCAAACGATGAAAGTATTATAGAAGGAAAATCTTATGTGGAAAATAGTTTATGATTGGATAGGAAAGCGCTAAACGTTCATAGGCTGCAAATAATTGTTCGATTATTATATCAGAAGAAAAAAAGATAATTAACGTTTTATATAATTAGATTATTTTTATGTTTTTTTTTTTAATCAAATATTATAACAATTTTTTGTATCCTTACGATATACGAGTGTATTAAACGCATTTCAATGAATTTTATAAAATATTATTCAATACCGGCCAAGTTTGATAAGAAAATAAATATTAAGTGCGAAAATGTATGAACACACGTTATATTATACAATAAGATTTCTAACAAGGATAAGGAAAATACGATAATTCCAATTAATTGGAATTTATATAAGGAGGAAATAACGAAGATTATCAAAGTTATTATATATATATATATATGAAATTAATGTTAATTCGCGTCCAAAAAAATAACGATTATTTACGTGCGTGTTAGTTGATTGTGAGACATCATTGATGGATATGAAAATCTCGCGAGTTTTTGATAGTTAGTCAATGGGGGGAATAAGGGGCTAGAAAAAAATTAATCAGTCATTTATGAAGAGAGCAGCAGCATCATCACGTTTCGTGATATTGTTAAAATGATCCTTACCATCGAAATATTGTGGAAAGAGAATTCTTGTATATGCCGTCATGGCACTGCCCCAGCTAGGATTTTTGATGTTATTGCAACTTCCATCGATAGTACGGTACTTCATTTTCGTATCACAACTTGTTACTTGGGAAGCCATGCATCTGTCACCCAATGGTGTCCCATCTAATTTCAAGGTTGATATAAAGCGGGCACATTCTTCCTTGGATAGGCCAAATCTATAAAATAAAAAAAATAACATAAAAATAAATATAATAGAAATTGTAATTATTTTTATTATATTATATATAATGAAAATATTTATATATAATTAAATATAATATTAATATAAAAATTAAATTAATAGTAATAAATTAAATATTAAATATAATACAAATTATATTTTTATATAATTAAAATATTTATATTTATGTTATATTATGTTTAATTTAAATATTTAAAATTTATTATATTTTATATTTGTTTGTGAGACAAAGTGTAATACTATTTTTAGTTTCATGATTTTGAAATTAAATTTGAAATAAATGTACAGATTGAAGGATTAAAATAATAATAAAAATGAATGATAATTTTTAAAAAACGGACTCTTACCGTCGACAACTTTGATGAGTTAGATACATGGATGCTTTCGTAGCCAAAATAGCATCGATGCCTTTCTCAAAGGCATCTTCCGAAGGATACGAATTGATATATTGTTTACCGGCAACGCTATTAGCTTCAAATTGTACACCGGCATTGACGATGTTTCTTTCAAGTGTGCTCAATCGATCTACCAGCGTCGTTGCAAAATTCACCGATTCGTTTAACATTGATTCGGTGATCCTGGGATATCGTCGATTTTGAAAGAGTCCTGTGTCTATGATACTTCCTTGAGTAGTATCTGTAGATGGCAAGCCTGTAAAGAAATCTATAAAAACAAAATCGGTACACATAATTATGCATTCATATGTGTGTGTGTGTTGATTTAAAGTAAAATTTAAAATAAACAATTTTATACATTTAAAAATGAAACAAAAATAAGTCTTCATAAAAAAGAAAATTAATTTAAATATATAAGTAAAAATAAATTATCAAATAAATGTATTTAAGAAAGTAGTAAATTATATAAATATATTTAAATAAAAATAAATTATCAAATAAATCTATTTAAGAAAAAAAATATAATTAATAGCAATACTAAATATTTTATTCCATATTTTAATGAAATTTAATTTAATGTAATTTAATTCTATTAAAATTGTTAACATATTCAAAAAAAAAAAATAAATTATCAAATAAATGTATTTAAGAAAAAAAAAATAATAAATGACAATACTAAATATTTTATTCAAAATTTTAATGAAATTCAATTTGATTTAATTTGATTCTATTCAAATTTCTAATATATTCAAAAATAAATTAGTCACGATTATATAGAAAATATATATAAATAAATAAATAAATAAATATTTACCGGTATAGCTGGTAAGATAGTTTTGTAGTGAAACAGGTAGTTTATAGGTTTCCATAGAATTAGAATAACTAAGTAATCCCATGGATTGAAGGGATATCCATAATATTGCCAAAGTTGCCACCGATCCTGCCATGACGCCTCCGGCTATTAGAAATAAAATGAATATAAATGAATATGCTTAGCAAATTTTCTTCTTTTTATATCAATATTTCTATGACTCATTTCGTTATAAATATTACTCGATAATAAATGAAAAGATTTCTACGAAAAAAAGGTTATTACGTAGGTCAAATCGATGCATTATAAACAATCTTATAGACGCTGCAAAATATATATCACTTTTTTTCTTTTATTTGTTTTGTTTTTTTACTTCGTGAAATTAAATGCACGATGTCAACAAAATTCAAATGTTATTGAATCGTCAATCATATATATATATGCTTATACATGTTTATATATTTACATTGAATGCACACGCATAAGAAAAAAACATAACATTTATTCTAACGGCGCCATCATTGACGTTCTCGCGATTCAAATGAAATGTGCGCACAATTATGTTATGATACGAACAAATAAAAATAAGATATAAAATTAAAAAAAAAACAAATTTATAAAAGATAAACAAACAAGTCTCTTACGAGTATTGTGAAGACTTCAAATATTACATTTATATTAATTCAATCGAAATAAATGTAATAATTCTCATGGACATCTGGATATTAAACCTTGAACTACTTTTCATGGTACTATATATCAGACAAATTAAATTCAATGACCACTGATGATCGGTTTACAATTCTAAAGAACAATATAATACGATAGAAATAGAGATGTATCTTCTTTTGAATTACGATTATGTGACATTTAATAAATTACTTTGTTAACCTTATATAATAACGATTTGTTATTTCAAGTTAATTGTTAAATAAATGTATACGTGTGTGTATATATTGAAGAAAAAAAGAAAATAAAAAATAAAAATATCTAACATTTGAGATTCCTAAATTGACTTTGTAATTGAATAATAATTATTTATTCATAGACTATTATTTCAAATTCTTATGTAATGTAATACTCTTTATATACATTCAATCGTTAAAACGTGGACTGAGATCATTAAAAAATCAATGACGAATGAACCAACAACGCATTGAGAATAATAAAATGTTTATATTCTGCAATCGCAACGCGACAAAGTTGTTTTTAAACATTTTTCTCTGATTATAATTTATGGCCAAGGCGAAGGACTAAAACTTTAACAACATAAACAAATAATAACGATTTGAAAAAAAAAATACAAGAAAAAGTAGAAGGAGAAGAAGAAGATAAAACATCAACAACAACAACACACCTCTGAGAGATCATTGATAGAAAATCGATTGAGATTGAGTCAATTAATTTTAAAATCACTTTATCTGATACGCGAAGGCTAAAGATAAGTAAATAAATTATTAAATTATAAAATGATTGAAAAAGATGAAGATAAATATCATCATTACATGGGCAGATCTTCTATCATCTCAAGAATAAAACTTTTATTTTAAGTTAATCTATAAAATACGTAAATTACGTATGAATAATCTAATCGTCAGATAATTGTGAGCTTAACTTTGAAAACATTATAAACCTTTGCAAAATGTAAATGGTAAAACTAAAATGACTCGTGAATAATAAATGTTATCGCGAATACATTTTGTTTTTATCTTCTTTTTCTCCTTTTTTTTTTTTTAATATTACCATTTTATCCTGACCTTCGCGAACGAAGGCGTTTTTTTTCGAGATATTTATAGAAATGGGGTGGGGTGGGGTGGGAGGTCGGAGGTTCCAATACTCGTGTAAACATTGAGAGAGAGAGTATGATTTTTTATATACGTCTCGTATGTTTCGTAGTTGTAAAATGTGTGAGAAAACGTGTGTTAAACGTTGAGGAATTCTCACTCATTGGTCTGATGTATCAGCAACCAACGTTCATGCGTTTTACACGTGCTTCAACGTGATACCACCATTTGTACATTCAATGTGATCATGTCCTCTAATTTATACCCACACGCATACATACATATTAAACATATATATTCGTCTTATACATGTAAAATATATTCTCAAGTTGTTTATTTAAACAAATTTTTCATTTTGCTATTGTACTATTGTTTTTATCGTATTATTTACATTGATGTCAATTAAAAAAAAAAAAGAAGAAATACGCTTCTATAAATGTGCACGTTTTCTTTATTTAGTATAAAAGAAAAAAAAATCTAAATGCCAGCTCGTAAATAATATCCTCCGGTGTTTAAATAACGCGATAACGGGTATATTTGAAGAAAATAAAAAGATGATAAGATAGTTATGAGAAAAAAAAAATTAAGACACGATTATAATCGGAGAGAAAATTATTGAGGACAATTATCTTTTTGCGAGATCTGTTCTATTTATAAAATTAGTTGACTTTTTTTAACCTTCGGATTGATATAAGTGTCTTCAGTAGAAAGTTTTTTTTTATTGTTAAAGTCAATGTATTAGGTCATTAAATATGAAATGTCTGATTTCGAGATGAAAATAATCCAAGTAATCGGACATTTCATAGTTATTAACCTAATATATAAAGTATGTATTAAAGTAAATTAATGAAATAGTAAAAGAAAATATTTTACCAGCTTAAATTAAAAAAAGGAATAAAATTTGTTGTCAAAAAATATTTAAAAAAAGAAATTAATTTTTAATTTATTATTATTATTATTATTATTATTATTATTATTATTAGTTGGCGTTAGGAACTCGAAAGTTTATTGCCGCAAATACCAAATCCCGCCATTGTTCCCGTCCCTAATTTATTTTAATATAAAAATTAATTTAATATAATTTAATATTAATATTTAAATAAAATTTTGTTTTTACCAGCTTAAATTAAAGAAGAAACAAAATTTGTTATCAAAAAATATTTAAATAATAAATTCATTTCAATGATAATATACCCGCCAATATTTTTCTAGTGAAGACAAAATATTCAAATTTCATAATCAAATATTAAAAATAGATACTGATAAGTCTAGACGAAATAAAAATAAAAAAAAATAAAAGTTAATTTAAATTCATTTGTTTCTGATTACGGAAAGATGTTCGTAAATCTGTCGGTAAAATCGCACACGCATATACATAACTTTCAGGTTATACCTTGTTCGTGTAAATCCGGCTTTCATCGGCAACGCGATACAACGTCTTCGTAAATTTCCGAGCTCGTTCGACTTTTTAAACGTGCGCGAAAGAGATAAAAACAACGGAGTATGCGCATATGGACGACTCATGCATGGTACTACCATAAAACACATATCATGGAAAAATACTAACTAATGATTAGCATATTAATCGTGGTTAAAAAATCGAATTATCCTATGGGAATAATAAAACAATTTTTTAAAAATCTTTTTAGGATACGATCTAATAAAATGACGTTAATTATTGTGTTTTTTTTGACGTTTCAAAAATGAGAAAAACAAAAACATATTAAAAGTATTACCCTCTTTTTTTTTTTAATCAGTCAACTCTTTGATAATAATTTGATACTTGAGAGAGAAAGCAAGCAGTCACGCGAACGATGAAAACAAAACTCTGATAGGTTGTATCAATAATATCCTATAGAAATAATTAATTATACAAAATTTATTAAACATTTTCCATCAATCGTAAATCAATAAAAATATTGTATTTCCCGTATATAAAATTTATGTCAATTGAAAAAATAAAAATGTTTATTATTAAAAATATCAATCACAGCACGAACTTTTCGGAAAACACAATACACGTATGCATGTGTATGTATGCATTTCTTTATGATAGTTGCACAAAATAACAAATGCAATTTAAACAAAAATTAATCAGTTTCCTAACGATCTTATTATTTGTTTGTTAAGTTGTTAATCCTTATAAACATGATATTTTTATAGATAATAAAATCGAGTACAATATGTCGCAAGTATTTAAATATCATGTAAATAAAAAAAAATATAAAAAGAATGGTTACCAGGCACGTATTCCATAGGTTTCTCTAGTCCGTGCATGGCGTAGATCCAACGATTATCGTTCACAGGTGCGACGAGAAACATTCTCAGTACATCACGATGTAAATCAACGTGACCGTAAAAAAAAAAAAGAAGGAACTACGATTCTATAAGACTTTTTTTTATTCCCACCACTTTTAACGATCTCCAAGATAAGTTTTTCTTTATTACGGAACTCGTGTGTACAGTAGAAAGAAAATGCAAGTAAATACAAAACAAGTGTTAACAGTACAGAATAAGATTGAAATATAAAAAGGGAATGTAAGAAATCTCTTTTTTATTTAATTTTCTCGATTAACAACGCGTTAATAAATGCGTTTAGTTTTTTATTTGGTTTTTTGTTTTTTTAAATAAATATATACACAAATTTGTATATACGTTGATTGGTTGCTACGTCGTCGACAACGTTAGAACACGTCGATTATCGACCGGGAATTAAATGTCGATACCTATATATATATATAAATATTTAGCTATTTATATATCTATTTATATATATATCCCATATATAGGTGAGAAGTTTGGAATAGTATAATCTCACGCCGGCGTAATACGAGAAAACGTTCGTTTCGTGCGCTAGCGAAGGACGAACTGAACAACAAGTTTTGCTTCGTAGCATAAGAACGAGCCTTTTTCTCTTATACTAATATATCTCTATCTCTTTTTCTCTCGTACACGTATTTGACCGAACGTTTGTTTTCTTTCTTTCTCTCTCTACCGTATTTAACTATATACCTGCCCTGCTCTCCCCACCACACATTTCTACCTCACATGCATCTTTCTCTCTCAGTCTGACGATGAAAACAGATCACTCGCTGAACGCGTGCTCAGTTCCCCCACTTTACTTCCCACAGTGTTTCCCCTACTCCTCGTCACACCGGTACAACGCAATCCATATTAGCTTCCATCTTTTTCGACGCTTCGAAATCACATCGTTTATATTTTTTTCTTAAAATGCACGATTTAATTTTCTATCAAATGTTTTATCTTTGACATATCATTTTCCTTTTTTTATTCTTTTTGATGAAGACAGTGAAATTAAATTAGATACTTTTATCTTTCATTTTTAATTTGTTTCTTTTTGTATCCTCATTACCGAAGTATTATTTTTAAGCAACAAATTTTACAAAAATGTTATTATAATTTTCATTTTTGTTTAATATTGTTTGTTAACGATCAAATTCATATTTCAATGTATTATCGTCATAACGCAGAGTTTTTAATTTTCACAATATATATTACATAATATTGTAACTATTGACACGACGTGCTAAATAAATACGTATGTAACACTTCATTACTTTTATTCAAGACTTATTGTCAATTAAGTTAATTGCATTTGTGCATTTTATAAAAATACATTAAATAAATGCGTTTTAATGAATTCGTTATTTTTTTGTTTCCGTTATAGAAACAAAAAAAAATAGAAAGAAAAGAAAGTAAACACAAATAAATGAAATAAAAATATGAATCGCGTTAGTAATCAAACGCTTTCATTAGAAATCGGTGTAAAGAGGGAGCAAGTGAAATTGCATACAATACCGCAAGGTTAATGTACGGCGCTAGTGTTCTCTTTACTTGTCAAATGAAAGAAGCTTATCTTGACTGATCAATAAATAAACAGATAATAAATATATATATGTATATAATTTATGTATATTATCTTACCCAAATAATTACGTTTCTTGAACAACTCAATTCGTAGATTACTGTAGATGAAATCAAATTTTTCAACGGCCATCTTTCTTCTTTGCGGCCGAATTTTTAATAACCCCGTTGCGTGATCAGGGATTAGTGGGGGATACGTTTGTTTTAAGCTCTGCTTTTATATATTGCTCGAACGAAAACTCGAATTACTTTCCCGTTATATTTAAAATTATCGAATCGGCGTGATTCAAGTTCGCCAAATTCCGTTATTTCAATTTTCACGATGAAATAGTCTTTTAAAATTTATGTAGTAATAGACAACATTGAAATAAATCAATATAGAGAAATAAAAAGTGTCGTCAGTTAAAAGGGAGGGAAAAAAAATAAAGGAAGATAAATTTAACGCACTCTTATCTTTTCTTTTTGTTTGTTTGTTTGTTTTTTTTAAATTGTAAGAGAGAATAACACTAAAATATGTGTCACAAAAATAAAATGATATGTTAATAATTATTCGTGCGGATCTTAGAATAATAAAAAATATAAATGACGATTGTTAAAGCACCACCTTAACTTCCTACGATGCCGCACTGAATGTTCTCTACTATGTATCGACCCTGTCTCCTCTTCTCTCCCCTCCTCCCTCTCCCACCACACCTATTCTTTAGTATTCCAGAAAGCTCGTCAAAATTGCACATGCGCAGTTTCACTTTTGGAAAGTTTTATTTTTTTTTCTTTTATTTCTTTTATATATATAAAAATGTTCTTGCCTATTTTCGCACAATTTTTTAATGTTTGGTTATTCATGCATAAAAATTTGCATTTTTAAAACATGAATTTTTATTTAACATTTGATAATAGACATATTTCTTTTCTTAGGTAATATTTACTGTATAAACTTATTGATTTTATTTTTATTTCTGCTTCTTTTAGAATATCTTTCCTAATTTGTTTAACGAGTGTTACTTGAATATGCATATGTGTATGTATATACACGTTCGAGTAATGGCAGTACACATTATTGATTTTTACTATTCTCGTCACAGTATCGACAACGTTTAATGTTAGCAATGAAATATAAAAATAACCGAGGAATTATTTTTGTAATCCCTCCTACTTTGAATATCAATTTTATTGAGGCTCCAGATGTGTTCATTAAAGGTCTGTTCTAAAAACGTTTAAATGTAAATGGCCGTGCTGTGTTAAATATAGTTAGTAGGTGATAGAATTTAATCTTCTATGTTAGTTAGTGCATTCTAATGTATCGTCATAAAGTGAAACGTGATATTAAGTTCTGCAATATTATCAGAATTTGATTTGTATACAAACACAAGCACTTTCTTTCTTCGAAAAAGAAGAAAGAAATTAATGTAGTATATATCTACATATATATAAAGGAAGACTATCATGTTCAAGCATTGTGATCGATATTTCTTATGATTCATATTTCTTTTAAACGACATCGAGTATTATACTTTACGTCCGTATTTGTAGGAAAAATGGAAAAATACTAAACGACTTGTACGATTATTAAATCCAGCTATTTTTTTAAAATCAATCTGAATAAACAATCATTTGAATAGATAAATCAATTTAATTGTTATAAATATCTTCTTTATTTTGATAAGATTAGAAATTTTGTAATGAACCAAAAAAATTGTATAATTGTAAGCCTAAAAGATTTTTGATGATAATTTCTTTGGAGATTTCAACAACGAAGCACGTGTCAACTGTTGTTAGTCATGGATTCTTCAAAGAGAGACGCAGTAGGATAAAAGAGAAATATATAAACAGGAGAATTGCTCGAAGAGGGCCGGTTAAACGAGCACGTGATACCAGCGTGATACCTAACCGTTCCATACTGTGTTTCCCCTACCTCTTCACCTTCTTTTCTCTTCTTAACTGACGCCATATTTCCGTCTCATTTACTATCTTCCTTTAACCAATATTCTTTCTCTCTTTCTCTTACCACTTAACGCTTCCAACTGTGTTTTTTATTCAAGATAATCTTACTGTTACGTATTTTAATCGTGAAGGAATGAATATATGTATATATATATATATATATATATATATGTATTTATTTTTATGGTCTTGCTTCTTTTATAATAATAATTAATATTATTATTATTATTTTATTACTTTATTATACGAGAAAGAAGAATCACGTAGTTCGTTCGTTCGCTCATTTTTTATCTTAATTGTATTGTTTACAATTTTTTTATTCAAATAGTGCAAAATGAATGGAAATTTTTTTTTAATAATCTTCTAATGACTTCCGACAAGTTCTTAGAAATTGTTTTGATATTCGTAGTAGATACAAGAAGTTTTTTAACAGGTTATTTCGTAAACTGTAAATTCTTGACTCATTGTCAAGACTAAAAAATTTATGCTTACATTTGCATTTCTAATGTAACAGAAATATAAATCTTTTTTAAACATTAAATTTTTATAATTATTGTATTTTCGTAATTTATTTTTTTTTTTTTTTAATTATGTGTTCGTAGCTTTTTTAAGTTGAAATTTAAAAATATTGATTTGTTTTAAAAACAAAAAATGTTACATTTTGCATCAATTAAAGTATTAAAAAAATATTATGTTCGTTTTCATTTTCTGAGACGAATACATTGCATTTAATTGCAAAAAGAAAATAAGAAAATGATGAAGCCAATTTTTTGGCTAGCTTTGTATATTTCACGTCATGCCATCTAGCGGTAAAATAATCAAATTAAAGACTCAGCAGATAAGAAGTTCGTTGTTTTGATTGTTTCGAAAGATTTGAAATTTGAAAAAACAAAAATGAACGTTTAATATTAAAAATAATACTTCATTTAAAAATTGACCATTAATTATAAAGAAATTATTTAATTAAAATTAAAATGATAGACAATACGTAAAAGATCCTAAACAATAGTATCATATAATATTTTATCAAACGTACACAAAGTTTCTTTACTTTGTTTATCTGAAGATAACAACAAAAGATTGACAAATATATCATGTTTCGTTAAATTTTGTTTACAAGGAAGTCATTAAAAAAAATGTATACATATATACACATCTAAAGTAACACGGAAATAAAATCAAATTATTCTCAAAATAAAAATACAAATCAAAACAAAATTTGAAATAATACTTACATGTAAAACGTTGTAGAAATGGACGAAAGTGTTCGTTCGTTTCTTCTGACACAACTGGACGACGATGATTGTTTTAATTTAATTTACATAATCTTCTTAATTATTAACATATACATATGTATTTATAGAAATAAATACGATTGTGTATTATAATCGTCGAAGGTTAAAATAATGTTATTTATGATAAATAACCCGGACTTCTTCTTCTGCCTTTGTTGAGTTCCAGCTTTCGACTGTCGATCCGATAGTGCAAGCAACTGGATCTAATAGCCACTATCAGGGCAACAGTTGTCTTCTTCGTTTTTTCAACTCTTCTCTTCACTCCTCTTCTCTTCTATTTTCTCTTTTTTTTTTCTTGATCAACCCATGGTCATCTTGGGTCAATTCTTTTACCAGATTGGTTTTATCTCTGACGCAGACCGCCACTTACTCTTACTTGCTTATTTTACATAAATTTGATAAATCTAATAGCCAAGATATCTTCTTTGTTCACGTGCACAAATACACAATTTTGAACTTTAGAAAAGTTCATTCTTGATATCAGGTTAATAAAAAAAAAAAACATAGAATATTTTCTAGACACGTGTTCGATTAACGATCATCGTTGTGTTTTCTCGTTCGATGACCGTTTGAAAAGAGAAAAATAGAAAAAAAGGAGAAGAAAGAGTGGAGAAAACAGTGTCAATGATAGATCGTTATTATTATTATTGTTTGGTGATATGATATCAAAGAAATTAATATTTTTTTGGAATATATCTCACTCCCACACCTTTTTTTAAATGATAAAATATCAAAGAAACTAATGCGGTGAAATTAATTTGATGACGTTTCTATATCCTGTTTTTCCCATATTTTTCGTTATTTATTCTTAGAAAACTTGTAATAAATATTTATACAAATGCAAATTATTTATAACACATGGGATTATGTATTCTGGGAGAAAAAAACAATACAATCGCGAAATTGTTGGAAATAAGAGAAATGACGTAGTATGAAAAATAACAAAAAAAAAAATGATATATCATAGACAATAGTGTAGTTAATGATTAAATTCAAGGTAAAAATGTCTAAAACAAAATTTAATGGGAATAATGATAACGTTGGTAATGACGATGACGATGTTTGTAAAGAAGATGAAATAGAAAATGACAATTTTATCTACAACGATTTGTTGGCAAGAGCTTTGGTCCAATTGTTTTCAAAAAAAGGTTAAATTGTATTTTATTTTATTGGTTTTGTTTTTTTTAGTAATTCGATTTCGAAGAAAGTTGATAATAAGGAAAAACTGAACTATTTTTTTTCTACCGATATTTTTCCTCGAACAAATCTTTTTTTTTTTTTTTTTTTTTTTAAAGAACTTAACGTCACATATATTACGATTTGATATATTTATCGAAGAGGTTAAGTGTCAAAGAATACGTGCTGATCTGTTAGCATGATCTTACTATCAATTTATTCCAAGAACGAGAGTAATAAGAGTCAAAGTATAAATTCAAGATCAATCTAAACACATACTGTATTTTTTTTTTCTTTTTAATGATCTATATAACTTTAAGAAATTTGGCAATAATATTTACAGAATATATTATTAGAATTACACTTTTAAATTATAATTATAACGATTATCAATGTTTAACGATAATTTCAAAACTCAAAACGATTCAATTCTATTTATAGAATTATTTGAACATTTTATTTATCAAAGTTATACGAATTCAAGAATTATTCACCAAATAATAAAAATTGCATTGATAAATGTGTAGTAATACTTGTTGAATGAATTCAAATTCATTATACGTAATTTATGTTTATATAAAATCATTTGAATCGTGGTTCGTTCAAAAATTATTTGCAAATTTATTATTCGTTATTTTAACTGTCGACAGAAAGATCATTGATACACTTATGGTTAGAAAAATTAAGGACTGCAAATATAGATAGCAAAGAAAAACTTTCTAATCGTAATAATTATATGTGGTTTTTGCTAATTGTTTTACAAAATGGTAATTTGATCGAACCATTTGACGAACCACCCCCTATTGACGACTTACTTCCAATTTCTGACATAATGGCAAGTATTGTAATATTCTTTAATATTTTTTATATTATATTATTATTACTTAATATTATTATTATATTATTATTATTTTTTTCTTGTAATATTTTCCTTAATATTTGTAATATTCCTTATTATTTTATAAATTTATAATCGTTAACAATTATAATATTAATAACGTATTAGTTTATCATACGCTCATATATTTACGTAAATATGTTTTATTAATATATGACATATATAAAAAATAAAATAAAAGTAGGAAACTCTTTCTTTTTTATTAATTTTTTTTTTCAAAAAATTCATAACTCAAGTAAAGTTGAATAAATTAACAAGAAAGTGTAAAATTATTATATATTTATTCATATAAAAATGTTACGTGTAACACATTATGTGTATCATCCTGTATATGTACTTATACATATACATATTAATATAATTATAAAACAAACTCTTTTGTTCTTCTTTTTTTTCTTTTTTTTGTTGTTTTTGTATACTTTTATTTAAATGCAGAGATAATTACAATCTTCCGTGTAGATAGGTGCATTTAAATATTCAACGTTTAACCTTGCGTTACCTGTTAGACTGGTATTAATATCTAATATTAATGTGAGATATATCTGATTAGCCGGCACAAATGATAGAAGAGATGGTATCATCAAATGATATGAATTTTTTACAACTTGATTTGACCAGTTCTGATATAAATGTAACGGATTTAAAAGAAGTTCAAAATACTGGAATACCACCTGACAAATTTTTGCAACATCAGCCACGCCCCGTTAATGGAATATCCTGTTACTTTTCAATATTTAGCAAACCTTAAAATATTTTAATTTTTTATTTGATTAATATGTCAATTGTGATCATAAAATATTTGACAAATTATTGAGATAATAGTGTACACTTTAAATATTTATTCAAGTAAATAAATTCATATGCAAATATACATATCAATGAAGAAAAACTAGTTTATTATTGCAATTGATTTTTTTTTTCGTCTGATAAATATTAAAACAAGAAAGAAAAAAAAAAGAGGAAGCAAATATGAATGAAGAAAAATAAGAAGGTTTGATCGTTCAATGAAAATAAAAGATAATTAATTCTTTAATTAATGTTTTTTTTCAATATATAAATAGTTTTGTAATTGTTTTGTTAAATGAAACGTAATAACAGATTGAATAATTTAATATTTGTTACATCAAGTATTATGCTGATAATAGATGTAATTTTACCGTCATACGATTTAGCAAATTGCAACTTGATGCAACGAATAATTGAAAGGTATCTAGGTTTCTTTATTTTTTGTTAATTATATTTTATGACTTATTATGTCTCATGAAAAAGTGTATTTTTTACGAAGTATGTTATATCAATAATTTATATTATGATAATGATTATAAAGGGTGTGGTAGACCGTTATTATATATTGAAAAAGGTAAAAACAGGGCAGAAAAAATAAAAAAGAAAGGAAATCGATGAATACGGATGATGCAATATCTGTTTCAGATGTCAAGTATGTTTACATATTTGTTTTTATGAAACTTTAACAATATATGTGTACGTGATAAGTATAATTATATTTTACGTAGGTGTTGAAAAAAAATTTTCTAGGATTAAATACGATAATTAATAATATTTATTATTATGTATTAATTTTATTATTTAAATGTATTAATTCATTTTATTAATTCATGTATTAATTTATTCATATTATTTATTTTATGTATTAAAGAACAAGGAAATTTTTAATGATGACAAATTTCAAAGAACAACAAAAATTTCTATGAAATTGATTTACAAAAAATCAAATTGGATCATATTAAAAAACAAAAAAAAATTACAGTCGATATGAACGAAGACCTTGTCTCGAGTTGCAGTATTTATAACAAAGAATCGGTAAATTTTCCATTACCCCTTCTCACTTTGGAAACATTCTTAAGATAAGTATTACTCGATGTACACGTTAAACGTTTTTTGTTTTTTTATTTGTTTTATCCTATTATCGATATATCACGATTACGATACGATATGAAAAAGAAAACAAATGAAATCTATTCAATAGATAATCTCAAAAACTACGCAATCTAAAATTCATATAAATTTCATATTTTAATTTAAATTTGCCGCCACATACAGTTTTAAAATTACGCGGGAAAATTTGAATTTATTTGTTTTGTCAATGATTTTCTTATGTTTTTATTTTTCCTCACTCATTGTTAATCTTAGGTTGTAAATAATTTTTACAGATTATAGAAAGATCTTATAAACACGTTGAATGATTACAGGTTAATAAAATCTTTGAAAATACGAAAGGTGAGATGAATTTTTTTCAATGGAAATTCACGAGTCAATTTGTGTGACTAATTCCACTTATTGCACACACGTGGTTTCTTTAGTACACACGAAATGTTTCAATTTTACGAAATATCTGCTATTAAAAAAAAAAAAAATGCGTATCTTCTCTTTTGACATCTTTTTTTTTTTACACGCAGATATATGTATTTATATACATTTGCTTCGACAATCTGACAAGGGGGAAATAAACTTTGGAAATTTACCGTTGCATGTGGAATTATTTTTTTCTTGATTTCTCCTTCTTCTTCTTCTTCTTTTTGAAAACATCAATAAATGCATAAATAATAATTTTTGAAGAATTTTATCTTATTTTATTTCATTCGTTTTTATTTTATTTTCACGTATTACGATGATAGAATAAGATTTAATCGATAAAGTAGGGTTAGGTTAGTTTAGGAAGTAACATCATGTAATTATACTTTCTTCCTAATTCTTTTGATTATTATCATTTTCATACGAAATTTATTGAAGAGAAATTCCACGTAATTTAGAATTATTCGAATAATTTCCGTGTTCTAACGGTAATTACATAACCTCATACGAATAAACAAGACATCATAATTAAAAATGAAATGATAATTGGTTGTTATATGTAACAATGGGAGTATTAATAAAATAAATCTAACATATATTTCTATAATATTATAAATTAACATCATTTTAATTATTTTTTTTTTTTTTTTGAGTTATTGATTTACTCATCATGTGAGAAATATCACAAACATGGATGTAATAATTTTACTGAGTAAATTTATAATTCATTCATAAAGTAATAAATGAAATTATAAAATAATATAAAATAAACAATTCATTTATCAAATAATTATAGTTTATATGCACCTATGTTTCGATGCATATATTAATAAAGTTAGGTATTACATAGAATGATCATAGTAGCATATCTTTTCTAAATATTGATTTATTGATAGATTATAAGTGTGTATCTATATTTAGTTTTTAGTTTAATAACTAGATTATTTTCTGATTCGAGTTTAGTATATAATAATTAAACAATAAAGAATTTATTGTTCATAAGTATAACAAATCTTTAGGAAGCAACCATATTAAATCTAAAAGAAAACAAAAAAAATTCAATACAACTCTTCAATTGAAGTTTAGTTTCGGAAATAATCTTCAGTTGTCGTTAGTTTGATAAACAAAAAAGAAATCCTAGATATTATCTATTAGATAATAAACTTAAAAAAAAAATAAATAGCTTATATTATTCTTTATATAAACGAAATTTGATAAAATGCTATATTTGCATAGGTGGATTCGGATTAAGTTTCTAAAGGGAATAAACAATAATGTCAGGTAGTTAAACTGATTAACCAGTGTATCTTTTTTTTTTTTAATGTTTGACTAATTAATAATAGATAGAGAATGGGCCCTTGTTCTTAACACTGACAAATACCTGGTGTTATCTCTATTGTTATTTTAGAGCTTTGTGATACGCAAAACAGTTTAGTTTGTCTTAGCGGTATGCGTACATAAGGCCCGTAAAATCATTCATTTGAACATTACTTTTATAGTCGTCTGTCTACCATTCGTGAACAGACACAAAATTTTCATTCGGATAAAAACTTATGCATACGAAACATACGTGTACGCGAGTGTTTCATTTTTGTGTTTTTATTTATTGTTTAGTTTCATTAGTTTCCTTTTTTTTCGAAGAAATTAAGATAAATTAAAGTATAGTTAAGAAAATTGTTGTTTCCAAGAAAGTTGATCATTGGTGCTTTTTTTCTTTTTTTACTTTTGGGGAAATAGGAACACACACATGAATGCTAAACGTAAGTACTGGCAGATGATTGATCGAAAATATTGTGTAATTTTATTTATAATTTTTTTATTTTATTTTCATATGATTAATTTTACGTGGGATAATTTTGATCTTATAAAAATATATAAATGTTGAAAGGAAATAGAAATATATATATCCAACAACGACGACGACAAAGATAATTGTCGTTTTTTAGAATATATTTTTACAGGAACCACCTGTGATCAACTAAATAGGACTACTTCGAGTTTTGTTTTTAAAAAAGAATAATATATTTATATATTTTGCACGTTGTAAGGAAATATTGACAAATTTTGATTACAATAATACTATAAAATATAATACTAATAATAATAAATACTATAAATATGACTTCATATAATAATAATTAATAAAAATGGTGTAAGTAAAAAAAAATGTAAAAAAATTTATTTAATGATATTAATAAAATTAATTATATTCTTTATCTCTCTTTGGTAGTATAATAATAAATTATATATAATATAATAATACATATTTTATATATAATATCATATATATTAAATTTAATATTATATATATATATATATATACACACAATATTATATTAATATAAATAAAATTTAAAAAATTTAATATTAATATAATTTAAATACATAAAATAATAATAATTTTATATCAATATAAATTAAATTAATTAAATTTAATAGTAATATAATTTAAATTAATTTAATATTAATATAAATATAAGTGTGTTAAGGTGTTCGTAGAGAAATAATTTTAGAACATATAAAAAGGGAAAGTAATAAAAGACATAATATAATTTATTATATTACAAAAATTAATTATTTTAATTTTGTAACCATTACCATAATCATCAATATACATATATAATTAAATTAATAATACAATCACAGAGTCTTATATTTCCAGGATAACAAAAAAACATTTTCAAATCATCCTGTATAACTTTTTTTATAGTTTTAAATCATCCTGTATAACCTTTTATAGTTTCAAATCATCCTGTAAAACTTTTTATACTTTCAAATCATCTTAAAATTACATTTTTTTAATAAAACATTCTAATGATTTTGTCAAATCGTTCGAAAACCCCTCCATTATACGTTTCTATCTATTTTTTTTTCCTGTTTGATTATTTTTGAGGAGGGAAAAGGAGGATGGTAGGAATAATGAGTAGATGAATTAACCAAAATTCTTCCCTCTTCGATTTGTATCAATTATTATATTATTTCTGCAACCTGTTTTTCCCCTACCGTTGAACATTCACGTTACCTCAGGATTACTCATTGCAAGTTGCTTTTATATGCGAGCATGCTTTTAATATGAAACAAACGGTTTGACTGGTATGATCAAAGAAAAGTGTTGGATACGTTTGAACGTTTGACGAGGATTAAACTAACTTTCGTACGAAAGGATATATTTAATGACTTCTGTGGTGCAACCCAAAGGCAAGTGTTATACTATTTATTTTTTTAAATAATAACACTTAGTGTCATAAAAATTTTATGACAGTAACATGAAAATTTGTTGTTAGATTTAAATGGTATTAAATATTTATTTTATTGGAAATTAGTTTGCTTTTAGATTATATTTTAAAAGAATTACTTTTAAAAATATTATCTTAATAAAATATATTTATTAGGTATACTATTTACTAATTATTGTAATATTAAATGTGTATTTATATTATGTGTAAATATAGGAGTTAATTTTTACGTGAAATATTTTTTATAATTGAAACAAAAAATATAAAAGAAAAATTAACACTTATAAATAATACATTAAAAATATACCTAGGCATTTATTATCTGCGTGTCAATACATAATTCCATTTAAATCTGACAATTTCGTTTGATGACACATAAGAAAATAAGAATGATACTTGTGTTTTCTAAGAAACAAATTTCAATTGTTCTCTTACTATCTAATTTTCACTTGTCACGTCGTGGTACTTACATCGTGTGACAAGTTTATTCAATAATTCAAAATTATGAAGTCAATGCGAGAAATTTTAAATCTCATCTGTTTGAATATTTTGAAAAAATCTCACGTACAACGTTTACAATTATTAATGAAAAATAACTTTTTATTTAACATTTAAAAATGAACAACGAACAATAACTTTACATTGATACTCAAGAAATGTGTCCTTGAAAAACATAATTCAGGATCAATGTTATTATAGATGGATTTATTTTTAATTTAATGTATTATCCTGTAAGATTATAATTTAAAAATTGTTTCGTTTAATTTTAAACAAATTAATTCGTCCTACACATTAATTGGCATTAATTATGTTTAAATAAACAAAAAACAGTATTTTTCTAAATTATTACTCAATGCAAATAATTTTAAACAAAATTACTAGCCCCACATTATAATTGGTGTTAATATAATAAATTAATTAAACGTAATTAATTTTAATTAAATTTTATAAATTAAAATATTTTTTATTTATTAATTTTATTTATTAAATTTATTTTAATTATTAATTAAAATAATTAAAAATAATATTATAAAAATATTTATTTTATTTCAATTAAATTTAAATATAAAGACAAACAAAACAAAAATTGTATTTCTAAATTATTACTCAATAGAAAATCCTTGGAAACATATTTCTTTGTATTAAAAAATTATATTTGAGCAAGTTTACTTTAATCTGAAGTTATATTTGATAATTATGTAATTTAAACTACCCCTTGTTTGTTTTATTTAACAAAACGAAAATCGTAATATGAATAAAATGTATAATTTTTTAAATACGAGAGATAAAATTATTCCGAGAATTTAAAATAAAAAAAAAAGATATAGATATCCACGAATGACAGAAATATGTGAAATATTGGAAGTATTCATATTTATCGACATATATTGAAAATGATTTTACGTGTGAGTTGATAGAAAGAAGAGGAATGAAGTGAGGGTGAGTGAGGGAGAGGCTTGAAATGTGGTTTTTTTTCCTCTATGCATTTTTATTATTCGCAGAAAAGGATTCTACGAAATAACGAAGTATACTTTCTCCTTTCTCCGTATTGTTACGATAAAAATTGATTACCTTGAATCGATATTTAAAAAAGTACGTAAAAAAGAAAAGAAAGAAGAAATGATAATTAATAAGGACTCTATCTGTCGTATGAAGAAATTAATCATGTAGTTGTTGAATGATAATGATACGAATAGAATTATACAGCTTCCGCGTGTATTTTAAAAATATTTCTCTTTTTTTTTTTAATAATTTTATTCCATGATATAAGTAACACATTATAATTTATATTAATCTTACACGAAACTTATTTGTGTTTTTATTAATAAAAAAAAACATTAAAATTAAAAATATTTATAAATACCTTTGAAAAGATATGATGTGTGTGTGTGTGTGATTGTTTCAGAAGAATTTCGTATAATATAATTGAAATGATCTAAATATAGTTATTATCATGTATAATAATATATTTACATTACAGATATAAATTTAACGAAGAAAAACAAATTTTAGAGATCATAAATATGATCCTAGGACGATCTTCTTCTATCCTTTTCTAATATTGAATCAATCATTTCAGTCAACCGTGATTCAGAAGTTAATCTTACACGTTTTACGTATATTATCCATCGAATGAAATTATTATCGAAATATAAATTTAATATTGTATTTATCGAAAAGTTGATGAAAAGTGAAAAAGAAAGAGTGAAGACAATTTTTTTAATAAATATTTGAAATATTGTACAGAAAGTAGAAAACAATAATTAAAGTTGAAAAGCAAAGAATATATATTTTTAATTTTCAATTATTTATGGTGTTTAATTTGGGAAATAAGAAATATAATATAAAAAATATGTGTTTTGTGTGAAGAAAAATATTTCGATAGGTGTATAATAAAAATTAGTTGTAATATTCGTGAAGGTGTGAACAATAATATTCTATATTTTGTATGATCACGTGAATTTTGTTATTTTATTTTTGATAAATGAAATCAAATTTTAATCTCGTATATGATATTTTAAAATTTTCTTTTCTTTCTCTTTCGGGGTGTAGAAAATTAGATTTTAAGATTTGAAATATCGTAAATTCAACAGAGAACAATTTTGTCAATTTTTAATGTTGAAATCTAAAGAATTTGTTAAGGAACAAAATTAAATATATTGGTTAAACAAGAAGATTACAATGGTTCATAGAAGGATTCTCCAAATGTTATCGATATTTTATTACAAACGCATGAAGAGTAGGTTATATTTTTTTTTATTAATTCTAAAACTATAATTTTAACTATCTTTGTTAATATGACAAAAAATTCGTACTTATATATAAAAAAAATTATATTTATATTTTAAAAAGATATATAAATTTATTTTACAAAGAAAGAAAGAAGAAAAATATTTTTGAGTATTAAAATAATAAAATATTATTTTGATTATATCAATTTTTTATTTAACACATTATGGTTGTATTTCAATCGACAATTGCAAAAGAATCTTCTTAAGGAAGAATACTTTTTTTTTGTTTACTTTGAATTTGATTTTTTCTCAAACACGTCAAGCGTTTTGCCATTTTGTTATTTTAATTTGATTTTATTACATTATGCCCGTTCGTTTGTTTCTAAATTGAAGGTGAGGACGTGAATTCTGCGGATTCTGGACCAGCAGATTTTGAACGTGCGATATGCTTATCAGGTAAGTAATTTAAACGTTGTTCTTCCTATTAATTTATATACATATATATTTTTTTTTATTATTATTATTTATTATTATCTATGATCTAAACTTTCTTTTCACCTTTCTCTTGTGTACTTTCAAATCATTCGGAGAAATTTCTAATTGTATACACTTACATATAATCATAAATGTAAAGTATGTAACTAATAAGATACTATACCATATGGTATAGTAATCATTAGATTCTATAATATTAAAAATATAATTCTTATAAATTACATTAATATATAAATAATACATAAATGTAATTTATGTTATATAAATAGATTAATATAATTTATAAAATTATATTTTTAATAAAATATACATATTTGTTTTCAATTTTGTTCATGGACAATCAATCTCCGAACTTTGAAACCAATTAGATTGGTCAAAGGATGATATGTGACTATATATATATGTTGAATATATTTTGTATTATTTATTAAATTCTTAGGTTATGGAAAATTCAATTATTTATTACTACTGGCTATACTGCCAGCTAGTTTTGCCAGCATATTTTCATCTTCATCGACAGCCTATGTTTTACCATCAGCGGAATGTGATCTTGAACTAACCATGATTGATAAAGGACTACTCAATTCCATGTCCTTTGCAGGTGGTACTCGAATTAACGTAATTCGTTTTTTTAAATTAATAATATTCATTGTTTATAATTCAATGATATCGAATATGTTTCAATGATAACAAATGAGGTTTGTTAATTAAGTATGATTTTGATTTGTAGGTATGATCAGTACTAATTTTCTATGGGGATTTATGGCTGACACTTATGGAAGGAAAAAAATTATGTTTTATGGATACATGCTAACTGGTTTTATCACATTAGCCACGTGTTTCTCTCACAGATCGTGGCTTTTAATACTTTTCAAATTTTTGGAAGGATCTATGTAAGTCGAAGAATACGAAAAAAAATAAGCACAGACAAAAATATCTGTACGATTTCTTTTTTTTAATTTTTAATTTTTTATCTTTGTTAAAATTGATAATAAACATTTTTCTAACAAACATTTACTAACCATGCCAACTTTTTCAATTGAATTCTTTATTTTTATTCGACGATGATACTTTTTTTATTAATAATACTCGTTTAAAATAAGTACTATGATTAATTGGTTTTTTTTCTTCTTTTTAATTGGCATAATTAAGGGGATTAATATTTGTTAAAAAAAAAAACCAAATCCCGTTCAAAATCCGTTTAAATAATATTTTGTATGTGATAGGAAAATTGTGAAAATTTTCGTAACAGGAGATGTTCCTGTAAAAAATATAATATCATATATAATATATATTTATGTATAAACAATTTTTTTTATCCGTTCCCAAGATAAGATTGTTTGAGATAATTTATTGAATTTTTAGTTATGCTTATCTATTCATTAAATTGCAGAATATCCGGTCCTTATGCAGCTTTGATGTCATATTTGGCTGAAGTACATGATGAAAATCATCGTTCACGTACTTACATGTGGTTAGGTGTTTATTTTTCATTTGGAAATATTTCCTTGCCATGTAAGTTATTAAGAATTTTGTTAATAACAATATATTAAAATATAATAAAACATTACTTTAATCTTTCGAAGATTAACAGATGATTTTTCTGAATTTTTATAATTATTCGTGTTTAATAATTTAATGATAATAATATAATAAATTAATTGGATGAATTATTGTTAATTTTATTTTTTAATCTGTTTTATTTTTTGTAACACAGGTATAGCATGGTTAATTTTACCCAAAAAATGGAATTGGAGTATTATACATGGTTTCGTTGAAATCAAATCTTGGAGAGTATTTTTAGCAATTTGTTCTTTACCATCATTTTTGGCATGCTTTGCTATTTGTTTTTTTCCCGAAAGTCCACGATTTCTTTTATTGAAAGGTCGTCGTGATGAAGCATTGGAAATTTTTAAGAAAATCTATTCAGTCAATACTGGAAAACCGGCAGATACTTATCTTGTATGTTAGAAAAATATTATATATTAAATTATATTAATTAATTAATAATAATATAATATAAGTTATATATAATTAATTAATAATACATTAATACTTTATTTTATAAATTATATCTTTCGAAATAATTTTGTCATTTTAATTTTTAATCACAGTTATTATTCGTTATACGTAATAACAATTTATTTAGTAGAATATTCAGTTAATTTAAAGTAATTAGTTTTTTTTTAAGTAATTATTTTAATTTAAATAAAAGTTATTAAAAGTTAAAAACAACTTAACATATATGAATCAAATCTATTCGATTTATAATAATATTTCATTACTAATTACAATTATATTCACTATTTTTCTCATTTTCATTACATAATTTATAATCTGTCGAAACATTGTGTGATAATAATTGATTTTTCAACATAAACATAATGATTATTTAATAAAAGAAATAAATTTGATATGGACTGATAGTTTTATGATCACTTTGTGACATGACGAAAGCGTTGAATCGTTAAAAATATTTACATACATCCAATAAAACATGTTACTATCTTATAAGATAATCATTCATTGCTAGTTTTGTTAATATCAAGATGATTTATTAATAGATAAGGGATCTAGAGGACGAGTATTCAGTAAAATCATGTGGTGATAAATGGAAAGAAAAAGTACAATCATCATGGGCACAAATCAAACCACTTTTTTTACCACCAAACGTGTTTAAACTCATAGTCATATCTTTGATTCAACTTGGTGCTACGATAGGGTTAGTACAAACATAAATTATTAATATAAATCTATTAACAATAAATAAAAATTTATATATAATAATAAATAATTAATTATTTAATACAGATCAAATTCTTTGAGATTATGGATGCCACAATTATTTTCTTTGATAGAAAGTTATAAAATCAATCACGTTGAAACAGATCATCAAGTAGGTTCTCGACCATCTTTTTGTTATATATTTAATACTACGGAAAATAATAATGATAATGTTACTACCATTGTAAATAAAACAGCTAATACCATCGTCGATTGTGTTTCGGTAATTTTTATTATTAAATAATTAATATATTTAATTAATTAAATATATTAATTAATAATTTAATTACTTCTTTTTTTAATTTCATTAGACAGAACTAAATTCTACTGTGTTCGTGAATTCTATAGTCATCGCACTTACCGGTATCATTGGTTACACCTTGGCTGGCTCATTGATAACCATCGTTGGAAAGAAAAAATTAATGGGTATTTTTTAAATAGAAACAAAAAAAAATATATAATATGTTACTTATGCGTAAGTAACCTTAATTCGTGAAAGAATAAAATTAATCAAATTAATTTGATATTATTTAAAAATATTTTTACTACATTAAAGTAAACAATTTTTATCTAGTAATCATACGATTTAGGAAAATAGTTTTTTTTGTTTCTTAATGATTTTATTTTTCATGAGATTATAAATTTGATTATGTATGATTATTGAGTATGAGATTATTAATTTAATTTAATTCTAAAAATTCTGAAAAATTATTAATAATAATTATGTTTTATTTTTAGCAATATGTTTCCTCGTGGCAGCTGCTTGTTGTGGATCATTGTATTGGACTAATGATACTAATGGAATATTAGGATTGTCATCTGTATTTGTAGCAATGTCGAGTATCGGTGGTGCTGCGGTGGTCAACATAATCGTTGATAATTTCCCAACGTGTCTAAGGTTATTCATTATAACTAACAAATTGTATATTCAATCATTTCTAATATTATTTGATAAACTTATAGTGCGCCTAAATTCATGCAACCCTTTCTATATCACCGATAACATTAACCTAATAACTTACTTTAACCTATAAATGCAGAAAAAAATAAAAATTTTAAATAAAATATTAATTAAATGTTATAAATGATGTATATAATTTAAATTCTTATTCAAATGAATGTATAAATAAATTAAAAATGTTTAAATAATTGTCTGTTTAGAACTATGGCAGTTAGTACAGCCATGACAGTTGGAAGATGCGGTGCTGTGATTGGTAATCTTCTTTTCCCAGTTTTGTTTGGATTATCTTGTTTTGGGCCTTTTATTATGATTGGTTCGGCTTGTTTATGTAAGTATAAAAATATATTTTAAATAATTTTTAAAGAAAAAAAATTCAAAACAATATTTTTTAGTTGCTGCTGCATTGGTCATACTTTTACCACGAAAACCTGCCATAAAGAAAAAACCAAAAGAAATTCCATGAAATGGGACTTAATGTGGGATTTTTAACCTCGTATCGATAAATTTATTTATTTAAATATAAATAACGCACGCGTCAAAATTTTTCTTGCTCCTCATTTACTTTTTTTTTGTTTTTGTTTATTTGTTTATATAAGTAAACAAGGTCGATATTATCGATCACTTTATCGATCACTTTCATCGTGTAAATAAGTTCGTTCATATTAATTATTAAGAAAATTTTTCTTTAATCGGTTATAACCATCATTAGGTGAATTTATTTTAATATATAAAGTTATAATATACATGTGTATATATACAGATAGGTATATAATAATGTAATAAATATTATAAATATATTAAAAATATTTATACACGTGTAAGTAAACGAGAAAGCGCTTAAAAATTGAGGTTTATTATTGTTATTGTTATTATTATTATTTTTTTTTTTAACGAAATTTCACGGAGCCTACATTTGTTAATTATTCATTCGAGAAATGTAAATCATTTGTTTATATCGATGTAAATGTTTCGTATATTAATTGTAATAGAATTGTATTGATAGTATAACAATTTAATGTATTTTTTAAGAAAAAGAAAAAAAAGAAAAGAAAAAAAAGAAATGATAATACAAATAAAAAAATAAAGAAACAAAAAAAAATATGGATAAAAAAAAAACATTGAAGCGAGAAATTAAGTGAAACAACGTACTTTATTATCGTATGAATAAATGAATATTATTCAATAATGTAAATAAATCAATCGTATACAAATCGATTAATAATTTTTCGAGATATTTTATCTTCATCTTATTTATCACAATTTATCTTCAAAGTTACATAAGCTGAAGTAGATTGTTCATTTTCGAACAGTATGAAAAATAAAGAATTTTGCAAGAAGTTGGAATAAAATATTCATCGAAAATACTCGATAGTTTTGCATAGAATTATTTTCAAAATTTACATTAATTATTCAAATATAGTTTTATTTTACTGATTAAAATTTATTTCAAATTTTATTATCAGTAAAATGAATAATAATTAATAAATTTATTTTGATCTTGTATCTTTCGTTCAATAAGCAAATATATTTAAATAATATATTATAGATGTATAATAAAATAAATAAAAATATAATTAAAAAAAAATAAATAATAAATAATAATGTATAACAATATTTCAGATACGATAAAAAAAATTAAAAAACCAAATAAAACTATTCTTAAAATAAAAATATATTTTTAAAGCCATCCACCTTTTCTGGGTGATCTACTTGTAGCAAAACGTGGTGACCTTGGCATTATGTTAACCAATCTCTGTTTATCTTCTTCCTTATGACTTTTACCATCAGATTTATTCATCATAATCGTTGTATTATCAATGATTTTTCTAGGACTCAATGGAGATTTAGATCGTAATTTTATCATTCCAGAATCTCCAGTATTACTAGCATTAGTTACTACCAAATTATCTTTAGGTTTATTTGGATTACTTTTTGGTGAATTTAACATTCCTTTGACAACATCTTTTTTCATTTGTATCTTCCCTTGTATTATTACGTTTGAGGTGTTTTGAGGTGATCGAGCAGGTATAACAGGTTGATAATTTCGTTTGGATTTTTCATCGATGTAACCGACAGTTGAAATTGCCTGCGTTTGCTGTCAAATTGTAAATTCAAAATTATTATTCCATTTGATTTTTTAGTAGCTTAATCATAATAAAGTTAGATTAATTAATTGGTTTGTTTTATTAATATTTAGTATGAATTTAATTGAGTATTTAAATCAGATTTGATTAAGAATTGAATAATAATTCATAAACAAAACAAAAAGTTACATAATATTAGGTCTACCGGAAAATTCTGTCCATTTTAAAACATAAAATAAAATAATCAATTATTCATAATTTGAACAATTAATTAATTTCATTACTTTTGAACTCTTGCCAACATGGTGGCAATTTGTATATTCCATTTGAAGAAATGGGGATTTACCCCTAATGACGAAAAATTGAACTAATATTTGTTTGAACGGACAGATTTTTCCGGTAGACCTAATATTTAATTAAAAAATAGGATACTAAATTAGTATGCTGTAATTAATTGTTTACTGTGTTATCCTTTAAAATTAAATTTTAATTTTGTACAATAAATAATATATTTTATAATCAAGGAAAAATTTAACTTACCTGATCAAGTGGATCTGAATCGTACGTTACTGTTAATACAGGTACATCATTTTTAACAGAATTATCAGTTTCAACAATATCATGAAGTACATGCAGTATAGTGGTTTCCGTACTTTTTGGTAATTGTATTTGTGGAATCGGAAGTGTTGGTGCTTTTGCTGTCAATTTTCTTGCTTGTTCTATGGCTTTTTTTAAACTTTGTTGATTTTGCAAAGATACTCTGCTATTGCTTTTACCAATTTGGGAACTTCTAATCGCACTATTTACAACCTATTTTCAATATATTTGTTTTATTAATTAATAAAATTATATTAAATGATATTATTTGATGTTTAACATTATTAGGATCTTTGGGGACAGATTTTTGGATCAGATTGATAATGTGAAAATAATTATGATAATTATGTAAACAGTGTTCCCAGATAAATAAATTTTTTAAAGGTCCCAATGTGTTTAAAAAAATAAAATTGAAATTGTCATTTACTTGACCCCAACGATGATGAGTTGATCTCAATAACGCTAATCTAGCGACCCTTTTCCATCTGGCAATGTTATCCTCGCCTTCAGCTGGTTGAAGAAGATTCAATTCTTCTTGTGCAGCATCCTCTGCTGATCCAGTGAAAAGTCCTGATACTTGGAAATCCTTCATCAATCTTCTTTCCCATATTCTCATTTTTTTACCCAACACAGCTGTTAAACATATAAAAATGTTATAATATTAAATATTGTAGACTTTGAACGTGTGTATGTGTATGTATGTGTTATTTTATCCCTTTGAAAATTATTAAATAAATATAATTAATTTATAAAATATAAAAATTATTATATATAAAATAAATACTTTTAACAGACATTATGTGTACTGTTTGTTTTCCCTTTAAAAATTATTAAGTAAATGTAATATAATAAATTAATTTTATAATTTAAAATATATAAATGTTTTACAATAAATTATAAAATATTTAAAAATTATTATATATAAAATATATACTTTTCTCTTTGGTATCAATTCCAGCAATGTCCATGCCATTTCTATGCAAAATGTCTAGAAGTTCGCAACGCCATGATGAAATGTCGGATTTTAATTCATGTACGTCATCTTCCGTTACTGGTTCCATTTCATGCATGGAATGTGAATTGACAACGTATCTCCATACCAAAGCTCTCATAACAGTACCATATCTAAAATAACATAATTATTAATTATTATCATTGTTTTCACATTAATTTGAATATTAAATGACATCGATCGAATAATTTGGTAAACAAGTAACTTATAAATACGAAACAAATCAGTGATAAATAAATCACAGAAAAAAGAAAAAATAATTCTTTGATCTTATTCGAATTTATAATTAAAAAATAAAATATATAAATTATTTTATTAATATTAATTATATGATGAGTAATATTGTTGTAAAATGTCTTTCGAGAAAAAAAAATGCAAAATGAAATTGTATATTAGTATAAAAAATAACAAACTATAATTTATACTTTTGATTTTGTGAACGACGATGAGTGCTATCAACGTGTTCGTTCTTTCTCTTCTTTGATAAACCACATAATTTAAGAAACAATTTAGGTGGTGGAAAGATATTAAATGGCGGAGGTAGTGTATCACCTTCTTCGAAATAACTCATCCATAATTTAGTTCTTGCAAATTTCCATTCCGTGTCAGCGTGTTCCTAAAAAAATATGAATTCATTTAAACAAAATAATATTCAATATACTATTAATAATGTTTGTTTATAATTTTATAAATATTTGTACTTCTATGACAGCATAACTGTTGCTCATCATGGCGATTAAAAGATTCAATAGAACAATCACGTTGATAATCGAATAAGAACCGAACATCAATAAACCCCAAAATCTTGTGTAAGATTTAATTCCTACATAAATAATTATTTATTATAACGTAACGAATAATATGTAAATTAGTGATTAAATGATAATAGTTCAAATTTGATTACCAGTTAATTCGAAACTGTCTATACCAACTTCACCGAAACTAGCCCAGAACAAACTTTGACATGTTTCAAACAAATTGCTGAATCTATTAAACAATCAAAGGTATATAATTTCGTTTATTTAATAAACCCAATCAATTTAAACACGTGATATTAGAATATTATTATGTACCTTCTCCATCTTATACAAACGTCACTGGTCGAATCCCAACTAGGATCAGCAAAATCACTGTAACACCTTTTCCTTTCCAATTCAGCAAAATACCATAACAATTGATTCAAACCACATGCAAATGAAAACAAGACCAATGTATAAATGAAAAAAAATTTGGCAATGTCAATGACCATTCTACCCAATGATATTTGAAGTGGTCCAAGATTTGGATTTATACTGAATAAATGTATCAATTTGAGAGCACTAAATACATTTGCTGCTGCAAATAAACCTTCTGCAATCAATTGTGGATCAAAATCACTCCAATTTTCTCTTGGTATCAATGCAGCTGATGGATCAATCGCTATTTCTGCCCTTTGTCGAAAATAAGCTGCAGCTCTTAGTATTCCTGTCAAAATGTACAATGAATTTCTCGTGAAATCGATGAAGTTCCACATATTTCGAAGATATGCTTTTAATCCATCAACGTAAACCTGTCAATTAATAGTTGTAATATTTATTAATAATAATAAATTTAATCAAAATAAAATGTGTGTATTTTAAATAAACAATTATTATGCATTTGATTGATATACCTCTCTTGTTTCTTGCCATATAAATCCAAGAACGTACAGAACAATAAAACCCTCTAAGGGTGAGGGTGCTGCACCTCTTTGTCTTGCTAATTGTATCTCAAGGTTCCTTTTAGTTTCTTCATTTCCAAAAATTTTCACCACTTCCACTTCAACTCGTTGCGATACCAAGATAAGTATAACTAATAAACAAACAGACAAATGATTGAAATTATTTTACTACGAAGATATTTTGTTCCTTTTTTTACTGTCAACCAAATTAAAACTTGTCACAAATTAAAGATTTAATATAATTACTTAAGAAAAATATGTAAGAAGATGCATGTACTAAAAATTTAACGAAAGGTCTTCGCAATAATTGTCCAAATTTTGATTTGGGTGCAAAAAGGTATACTATGCAATAAAAGGGAAACAATAGGGCTGTTTTTATCAATATCCAAAATTTTTGTAGAATGCTCATTCTTCGAAATCCAGGTACACCTTCATACCTAAAAAACAAAAAGAAAAATTTAATTTTTACAAATCCAATTTATTAAAAAGTAAAAAAACAAGGAACAAAGTTTTTACCAAATAGCAGCGAGATATTGTTGAACGTGAGAATGAGCAACAAATCTTTTTTGTTTATATTGTATTGCTTGTTCAAGTTTTGCCAATTTTTTTGTCGACAAACTACTCTCCTCAGGATTGTAATGTAATATCGTACTTAATTCTGCCGTTGTTCGTATTTGTTGCAACAAATCGACGGCGAACCTAATTAATAAAAAAAAATAAAAAAAATGTAAATCATACATTCAAAAATATAAATTATATTTAACAAATTGAATGCTATACTTACTTTTCAACTTGACGTCTAAGTTCTAAATATTCTTTTTTACTTTCTGGCTCTGCAGATGCCAATTCTTTGAGTTCCCAACTCAATTGGAATGCTGTCATCAAAGGATCCGGTGAACTGAGGGATATCAAACTTGGACTTGACAATGCTTTATATTCATTTATTCTAGTTGATGACAGTCTCAGTGGGTCACCTGGTGATCATTAACAATATAATAATTATTAAAATAACAACATTGTTTTTATCAAATTTATTTTTTATTATTCTGGTTGATGAAAGTCTCAGTGGGTCACCTAGTGATCATTAACGATAATAATAATTATTAAAATAACAACATAGTTTTTAGTAAGTTTATTTTTTTTATTTTTGCAAATATCATTTATCAAAAATGGCATTGATATTTTTCCTGACCTGCAGTCGCACGTAGACAATCTTCGCAACTGCACCTGACGTCGTGCGGCATCGGTAAAGTAGCACCTCTATCCAACAACAGTTTCAGAATTTCATAGTTGTTACGTTGAGCCGCTAATATCAATGGCGTCATGTCGATTGGGTACCGAGCAGACACAGGATCGATTTTTTGCCAACTATGATAAACTGTTTCTTTTTCTTCTATTTAAAATCAAACATAATGATCATTTAATTATAATCATTGAATTCTTCTTAAATCTTACTTTTTTTATTAGAATTTATAATTTGTTTCAGTTGGTGTAATATTTTAAAGTCAATAAAATTACTTTGCATATGCGAGTGAAATTATTATTTAAAAGATGCACAAACTTTTGATTAAACTTAATATTATATAAGTTTAATTTTACAAAAACAATTTGTTAAGATTATTATCAATATTAGATGCAAATGAATTCCATAAAAAAACTAATAAATATTAAAAAATAAAACATAAAAAAGATCACATTGCAAAATGTTGATGTTAAATATTAAATTAACAAAAATATTTAAAATAAATATAATAAATTAATAAAGATATTTAATATGTTAAATTAATGTTAAATTTTTTAATTTACAATTAACAAAAAAAAACCTTATTAATTATAAGCTTTAGACTATCTATCACAATTTTAGATATTAAATGGGATGAAATATTTAGAAAAAAAAATTATAAATAATAAAATAATTACTAACCACTTTGTTCATTGATCTGATTACCGGTTATAAGTTCTTCGTATTCTAATAACAATTCAGTTGCTTCAACAAATTCATTATCAATTGCATACAATAATGCATCTTTCGTTTCAACACCCATCACAATGAGAAGTTCAATCATTTCAAGATTTTCAGCTTCTATTGCTAAAGTTATAGCACCACGACCAAGACTGTCAACGCAATTAACGTCAAGTATCATACCCTGTAATGTAATAATAATAATCCAAAAGAATATAACAAACATTCAAAATTTATATTAAAATTAAAATAAAACTTCAGAGCTAATAATTGAACAATTTATTAACTTACATTGATTTCACCTTTGCTAGCTGCTTGAAGTATTTTTTTAACATTTGATAAATCACCCCTTTCAACTGCCAAAAGATATTTCTTTTCTTCCAAATTCAATGATTTGGGTTGATGAATAAAACTATTTTCCTTTTTATCAGGTGGTGCTTCCATGTCTTTTTCAGATTTTGAACAACCCATGTTTGATTATAAACTTATTTAAATATTATTTAATTTGTCAAGGATAAATTATGAAAAATAATGTACACCAACTGATGCACATCTTCTTCCTCTTTTTTTTTTTGATATACGTAAAAATTTGATGAAACTACGAGAATTCGAAGTTACGAACAATTGCGTATCTTTGACACGTCTGAATAGGAGGTCAGTAACAATCGCTATTATATAGGGGATCATGGGAATTGAATTATGGGAATTAACCGAGACCCTGTTTATTTACATAGACATTTAAGATGAGCAAGTATAGGGCATCCAGCAACGTTCCTGTCGTCGTCTTCATCGTCAGGCTAATTCGTTTATCGATATCTTGTTAGCATTTACAACCACTAAGGTTTATTCTTGGTTTGCAAATGAAATATAAGTTACATCAAATTATTCATTGATTATTTATCATTTATACAATTATTTACTGTATTTTTCAACATGTTTATCAATTATATTCATTATTAATACTAATGTTGTATATATATATATGTGTGTGTTACAGTGAAAGATTGAAATTGGAGACTGTCAAGATTTTTAACGTTTCTTTTTTTAATTTTTAATTTAATTATAATAATCTCATATCAATTAATGTTTAATATTCAATTTTTAACCAGTTAACTGTGATTGACGAGTATATTCGTCATGGTTCAATTCTGGGGACAGAAAATGGTACACGCACTCAAACGAGGGCGCCACATTTAACTGGTTAATAAATGTATTTGGTAAATGTTGAAATGTTGACATTCAACCATGTAAATTTTGACATTATCCAATTTTGTTTTTTTATGTTAACATAAATTAGGATTTCTTTTTTTTTAATTAAATCAAAAATGTATGTATTTTCTTATTATTGTTTATTTTTAATAAGTATTGTTATAAGTATGAATGAGATGTAAAAGAATGTTTAAATTAGAGGAAAAAAAGAATAAGTAAAAAGAAAAAGAAATGAAAAAAAACTGTTATAAAAAGAAAAATGTTAGAGAGCTAACGTAGAATGAAAATATTTTCACGTACGATTCCTAACCTCTTTCTATTCACAAAGATAGTTTTAGTGGATGGAGACAAATTTTATTTTGATCGTGTTAAGTGCATTCTATAAGTTCTTTGCAAAAATATGACAGATAGTTGTCATTCTTTGTGTTAGTATTGAAAAATATAAAAATAAAATAAAAAAGAAAAGAAATTTTATGTTCTTTTAATAATACGTATAACCTCGCTTTGAAAAAAAAAATAATAAGGGGATGAATTTATAGAACATTTTTTCCTTTTATGGCTACTTATATTGAAATGATTATAGTCAAAGTTGAAACATAAAAAAAAATTATTATATCACATGTATATTGTCATTAGTTGTTTATTTAATTTTGATAAATTTTTGTAAGAACGTATTGTGTATAAATTGAATTGTTAAATGGTATAGTAGTTTCAAAAGTAATGCAATTAACAAAAATCTATCGAATAAAAATTCCAAATACAATATATAATAAATAATATGTAATAATTAATTATTAATATATAAATAATGTATATAAATATATTATTATTATTATTAATTTATATTAGAAACTCAAAAGTTCATTGCCGCAAATACCAAATAAAAAATAAGTAAATAAATATAATAAAGTATAATGAAATTATAATATATATATAATAAATAATAAATTAATTTTGATTATATTTGGATAAACTATTGTAATAATTTAACATAAATAAATTTTATATTAAAGTATGATATTATACTAAAGTTTTACCCCTTTTTCTATGACGCATATTTTTTTGTTCTTTTTATTATCAATTGTATTATTTTATGAATTTCTTTCTATTATAAATTAACGTAGTTCAATATGAAAGTTATTGTCCACTTTGTGGTCAATGAGGCTGCATGCACATTAAACCGATTCATTTCTTTGTTCTTTTTCTTTCTTTCTCTTTTTCTTTCTCTTTCTATTTCCCCCATTACATTGAAATAAAATCGCAATTTCGAGTGAGTCACTTCCTTCTTCATAGATTTAATCATGCTTAGAAATGTCTAAACGTTTTTAGTCAACAACTTTCACTTTTGCGAATTTATTTGATTTTAAACAAAGAAATTAAAAATACATATTGTGGTTTCTCAAAGTGCCATTTAAACAGAGATTTTACGTGTTGTTACATTTTTTTTTTTTAAATTTAATATACATTTTTAAACGAGTCGGTATTAAATTATGTATACAGGGTGTTGTAGTTGATGCAGGATATCTAAATAATTTCCAATGGTTTTTTAAACGATACGAAAAATGTTTTTAAGGTCATTGATATTTTTTTTATAACATAAAAGTGTATTTTTTAGTTTTGTATCACTCAAGTTAGGCTCACAAGAATTTTTTTTTCCATGATATATCTTTTTTGAAACAATTCTAACCATAAGTATATTTTATAAATTATTTATATTATTTAAAATATTTATATTATTAAATATAATATAAATATTTTAAATAATATAAGAAAATAATATAAAAATAAAAATAAATAAAATAATTAAAAATATATATATATATTTAATATATTATATAATATTATATATTTAATATATTATAT
>NW_015149054.1:571009-593748 GCF_001465965.1 Polistes dominula | reverse complement strand
ATTATTAATATAATATAATTAATTATATTAGATAAATATTTATATATTATTAAATTTTATTATTATTATTAATATTATTTGTATTTATTTAATTATTAAATTTTATATTTATTATTAATATTTATTTATTATTAAATTATATTTAGTATAATAATTATACTATATTAATTGTTGAAAATACAGTTTTATTTTTTTAATATATACATATATATGTGTATGTGCATTATCATGAAATACTGCATTACTGAATACAGCATTAATTATTGAAAACAAAACTTTTGGAAATTTATTTATAAAAATTGTACATACTCTTTCTTAATTTTTTTAGTCATACCAAATAAACAAATCAAAACTGTTACGGAGACAACAGTGTTACCATATGTAAAAACGTATTACAATGTTCCTAGAGGGTTTCAATCAAATAGAAATTCTTATCAAGATAGATATCATCCTACTACTACGGTTTCTTATCAGAAAGTATCTCAACCATTTACACAAACAGAACCAAACAATATTGTTTCGAATACCGATGGATCTAATAAAAAATTAATAATTGCAAATCATAAGTCACCTAAATTATATCAATCGGAAAATGATTTGATTTTGGAACCTATTCATGTTACTAGATCAACTTATTACGTACCAACACGTAAAATAAAAATTGACGATAAGAAGATACAAAGTAATGTGGAAAATAATATAAATATTCGTCCGAAGTTAAGAAAGATTAAAAAAAAGGTGAAAAGTTTGAATGGTCAGTTGCCAACATTTGAAACTACACCTATGAGTGTTTTTAATTATACTATTTCGAATAGAATGATTAACAAACATAAATCATCATTATTGGATAATCCATTGGTACAACCTTTTGTTTCTCAAAAAATAAATAATATTATTTATCAAAATGATTCTTCATTGGAGATTAATAATCAACCTGATGTCAAACGACAAAAATCATTTTTAAATTCTAAATCAAACGATGAAGTTAATTTATTAAAAAGTTATTCTAATGTTATACCTACACCTTTTTCTTATTCAACAAAACATGCCGGAAATGTTGAAAAAGTTTCAACTACTGCGATCAATCCTGTAACATCTAAAAACATTATTGGAATTGAAGAAAGTTTTCTAGCAAATAATTCGAAAGTAAAACCTATATTGAATTACAGTGATAAAATCAATCATTTAAACGATAACCAGGAAATTGGATATAAATACAGGAAAGAAAGTACCACCATAAAACCTAAAAAGAATTATGATAATTTAGAAAAGAATATTGATGATGTATCATCGTCAAAAATAAATATAACAAATAAAAAAAAATTAATTAACAATGATAATAATGTTGAACAGTTTGTTAATAATCCTCAACGTAGAAACGATGAAATATTGGAACCTGTAAGTTTAAAATATACTGATACCAATAATGATACTGATGAGTATACAGAATCGTACAAATTTCCTGAAACATCCGAAAATGAACAAAGTTACTATAACGATTACGATGATAACAAAGATGTAAATCATAAACAAGATTTACAAAATTATAAAGAAGATGAAAATTATGAAAATACTGATAACGATAACAATTACGATGAAACTAAACAGGAAGAGAATGAAAATCATTCTGAAGAAAATTATGAGGAGAAAAATAATCTTCACGGTTATGATCAAGACGAGGATAGTTCCCATAACTATAAAGTAGAAGAAAAAAGTAATGACAGTGGTGGTAGTGGTGGTGGTGGTGATAAAAAATTTACGAAAGGAGGTGAAGTTGAAAAAAAGGAAGAACACTATGATAAGCATGGAAAAAAGGAAGAAAAGGTGAGAAGAAAATCAAATGAAATGAATAAAAACAAACAAAATATATCGGATGATTCACCAGTTCTTGCAACCTAAATTGCTCCGAAAGTATAATTGCACCAGAAAAGTGAATAAACAAAAAGTTGCATGAAAAATTTAGGACTACAAATGAGTTAGAACTGTTAAATCAACCTGTATATTAAATTGATGTTTGTTATTGTTAAATAATAATTTTCGTAGGGATACAAAAGTTTGCACGAACACGACAAAGGAGAGAAGGGCCATCACGATAAAGTTCGTCATAGCAAAGAATATGACGAGAAGAAAGGCGAGAAAAAGGAACACGATGAAAATGGGAAATACAATGAAGATTATTATAAAGAGGAAGAGGGTAAAAAGGAAGCTAAGTTTAATGAAAAAGGTGAACACAAAAAGGGTCACAGTACCAAAGGTGAACATTCGGTACACAAAAAGGTAAAAGATTAATAATAGTTGTATACATTTTTTTCTTTTTGGTTAACCCATTACTCGTCACAATACAAAACTGCAAAAAAAAAATAAATTAACTGTACAACGATATTTTTACTAACCAAATAGAATTATTTAAACAATAATTGTTTCTTTTTTATATTTAAATATAAAAATTATTTTTATTATTATATTAAATATATATTATTAAATTATAATATATATAATTATATATATTATTATTTAATTATTGATTTAAAATAAAAATTGTGAGAATTTTTAGTATTTCATTCTGAAGTTGCAGTTAATAAAAAAGAAACAATTTGAAAATGGGTCCCATAAAAAGACCATTGGTTGGTAATGGGTTAAAGGATGGCAAAAAAATTTGGAATTTTGTTTTTATTGTAGGACGAGTACGAAAAGAAAACCGAATTCTTTGACGAATTTAACGAAGATGGCGATAGTGAGAAAGATGGTGAATATTATAGTGAACATGAAGCGGAAAAAGGTGGTAAAGAAAAATCCGGCCATTATAACGAAGCCGATGATAAAGGTAAGCATGGAAAAATGAAGAAATACGAGGAGGGTGAATATTACGACGAAAACAAGGGCAAGGACAGTAAGGAAGGTCAGGATAGTCACTACGATCACGAACAAAAATATATGAAAAAGGGTGCTCACGAGAGTGGAAAAATATGGATGATGGATAATGGCGACAATGGTGGTGATAGTAGTAGTGGTGGTGGTGATAAGAAAGATGCCTCTGACGATAAACATAGTCGTTAATTATTAAATATAAAATCACAAAGGTAATTTGATTAACATAAAAACAATTAAATAAATTCAACTTGTGATATTACCTACGATAATTTTGATTAATTTAAAATAATTATTAATAATAAATTTTAATTAATAAATTTTTCTTCTACATATTCTAAAAATAAAAAAATAAAAGTTATACAGTAATTATGAAATTGTTATTTAAGTTATAAAATAAAAAAATAATAAAATTGAATTTATTATTTAACTTTGTATTACAAAGCCATTTTATATCACAATAAAGCGTAATTAATAAAAAACAAATTTCAATTTATTATTTAACTTTGTATTACAAAGCTATTTTACCTTAAAATAATATAAAATTAATAAAAAAAAATATAAATGTATAAAATTAATTATTATTTTTTATAATAACTACTGTATATTCGTATGTTATACATCAGTTTATCAGTTAGTTTAATAAAAGTCAAATCATTCAAAGTTACCATGAATAACTTTAAGTTTAATCGACAAAACCGTGGGATTATTTTATCTACTTAAGAAAAAAAAAATTGTCTTCGGTTAGAAGGTTAAAACCATCCACCACCACCACAAACAGGTCCTCTTGTGAATTCTTAACTTTAAAACTTTATTCTCTTAGGTACGTACTTGTTCCACAGGTCGCCATCGACTTTCGTTTACACACACTTTTAAAACGTCTCTACGAATATGCATAGAAATGGCATCACTATGGTGTTCCTCTTCTTCCACTCTTCTTCTTCCAACCTTTATAATACTTTCGTATAAAGTAACTTCAACATTTTCACATTTTTACTTTGAACAAAAACGTGAAAATATACTTCAAAGTATAATGTAAATTCTTATTTACTTATATAAGTATTATATGTATATTATTAAATTCTTTTATCATATATACAAAATACACACACTCAAAGGAAGAGAAAAAATTAATAAAATAATTATTGTTGATACTTAAAACTTTAATTATAAATTCAATTAATTTTGTCTTTGAAGATAATAACTCGGTTAAATCGAAATATATAAGGACTATGTAATCCTTAAATCTATCTAATCTTTATTAAAGATCTTAATGAAGCTATTCTAAAGCAAATCCTACAATAATCAAGTTCCATGTAATTACATGTACCTATTTTAGATCTTAAGTTGAGAATGGTAATATTATAACAGAAAAATTCAATCAAAGGTTTCAAACAATTATTATATTATTCTCTTTCTCTCTCTTTCTATCAAAGAAAAATATCGTTTTACCATATTGTATTTCTAATAAATATTATATACATATATATAACGTAAAGGTATATGTATTTATTGAATAACCTGTTAAATTTAACACACACGATATATGAGTATTTGTATTATCCAATAACAATAGGATACGTAGATAGATACGAGAAATACATTATGAATCATATCGTTCTCGAGAGATCGATGAAAATATAGAATGCATATCGCAAGACATTTATTGTGGTAATAGTGGAATACGTACAAATATTACAAATATATGAATATTCTATCTGAATGCATTCAAGATATCAATATATATATCATACGTGTACATATTTCTTTCAGCTTATCCTATTTTCTAATTTTTATTTTGTTTTGTTTTGTTTCTAGAATTTATTTCTTTTTTTTTTCTTTTTTGTGAAAACTAATAAATATTATAAAAAAAGAAAATTCGTAAAAATTCATATGATATACGAATAATAAAAAATACGATATATAATAATTAATAATATAATTATTTTAAGAAAATGTATGTCCAAATAATAAAAAGTATTATTAAAGTATTATTGTCTAAGTATTTTTATTATGTATATAAAAATATTTTTATATTCTTAAAATAAAAATTAGAATCAATTGTTTCAAGTTTAATAAAAAAGTTTAATATAAGTATAATTGTTTTATTTTTAAATAACACATATACCAATTAATTTTGTAAAACAAGAAATTGATATGATATAAGAAAATTAAAAATGTGAAAAAAAAACAATATTTAATAATTATTAATATAATTATTTAAAAAAAATGTATTTTAAATAATAAAAAGTAGATAAGATAAGATAAGAAGTTTATTTCAGGTATACCCTTTTAGGGTGTTTACCCGGAAGGCCCCCCCTACATGTTCGTTCCCCTTTACAATGTACTTAATTCTAATTATGCCCTAATATAATATTAGCTATTAGCATTAACAATATAAAACATTATAAAACAATATAAACCACATTAAACAATATACCACATTTAGTAACTATATAGACTATATAAAACTATAACATATATATACTTCATATTCCCTACATCTATTTCCTTATATGTCTAATTGTTCCACTCACACTCTGTCTATCTTCTCGTTNAATTCTGCACTGCTCTTCCCACTTAGCTTGCTCTTCCCACCACCTAGCCTGCATTGTTTCCAGTTCTTCCTCCATCTTTTCTTTCCTTTTCTCGTTTTTTTCTATCACTTCTTTCACCTCTTTTACCATAGTTCTTAGTTCCTTTTGTATCATCTCTCTCCACGACACCTCCAACTCTTCCTTCCATCTCTGTATCGCCATCTCTACTCCCTTTTCCGTGCCTCGACGCTCCCCCCTTTGTGTTTGCGTCTCTGGCCGTCCCAACTCCCCTTCCTCGTTTGCCGTCCCCCCCTCGGCTCCCGTAAACCCATTCCCCACCGCTATTTCCCTCACTCCATCGCACGCCGTCCCAACCCCTACCACTTCTCCCACAATCCCTTCCCAGCCCATCAGCGTTTCCCCTGCTGCTTTCCCGTCCCCTCTAATTCCTTGCCGTTCACCTTCTCCCCTTTCCTCTCTCATTTTGTTCTCTGGTGATCTCATTACTTTGCTTCTTGAGAGGAACACATCGTTTTCATTTATTTCCTCCAGCTCACCATCAGGATCATCCTCTCCTAGTCCCTCATCCTTCCTTTCCGTCCCGCTCGCTGCTAGGAACTTTTCCAGGCTGCTGATTGATGACTTCCCTTTTCTTTTCTTGTTGGGAGCGCCTGGCGGTCGTCCCCTCTTCCTCCTGCCGGTAAATGCCTCCAGTTCCGATCCATCTTCCTTCTCCCGCCGCAACTCTCTGCTGGCGCTCGTGTCTCCCCTCTCCACATCTTCTATCTCGCTCATATTGCAGCTTTCCTTAACCTCCCTTTTCAATTCACTCACTTTCGCGTGCCCTTTATGGCTCTTCCTACCCACTATCCTTGCAATCTCTTATTTCCCCAATGTCACTGCACCTCCTTTTCCTTCCTTGATAGATTGTTTTCCCTTCCACCTGATATTTTTACCAAAAACCCAAAAAAAGCCACGACCACACTAAACACGCGTCCACCTCGACCGAACTCCCTCTCATTCTTCTAATAAAAAGTATTATTATAAAGTATTATTATCCAAGTATTTTTATTATGTATAAAAATATAAAAAATATTCTTTAAAAAAAAATAAAAATTAATTGCTTTATAAAAAAAAAGTTAATTATAAGTATATAATTATTTTATTATTAATTAACGCATACCGTGTTATAAACATCGACAGACGTATTAGAAGTAAACAAAAAAAGATTGCAAAAATGAATGAAAAATAAGAAAAAAGAGATAAAAAAAGAAAGTAATGTTCTGATCGATGGTTTATCACGGCAATAACCGGACACCACTTTTCATAGTGATAAAATCAATATGTCAGAAGCAACGGATGTTCTTGTCAGTGGATTTACGATCAGAAAAGGTTTTATTACTTACTTAGTTAGTCAACGTAAGGATAATTAAAACTAGAAGGAAAAAGATAAGATCACGTGTCATTTTTCTCATTGATTTACGTTGATATCGACAAGATTTTTAATAAAAGTATGTTAGAGAAAGATAGATAGATAGACAGATATATTGAGAAGTTTAATATTAATGTTGTTGGGTATTAAAAGAGCTGTACTTAATATCTTCGTGAGAATGAACGGATCGTGTGTTAATCGTCAACCAATGGTATGATCGTCACGTATACATAATAAAATAAATTGTAGGCCAATGCAAAAGGCTATCAGATTACGTTTACTTTATAATTCTATAGTGTGTAATAAATGTTTCAATATATTTTTCATCATTTTAGAACTAATTTTGAAAAGTCATTAAACTTGTTTTAATAAATGAATTTATTCTTCATATTGTATGAAAGTTTCTAGAGTTTGTATTTGTTTTGTTTTTTTTTTTAAGATTCGTATACCATTAATTTAATGTATAATTTTTAGATGAATTAAGTACCTTTTTTGTTTTACCTTAACACTTTAAGTCTACCCAGTATTTTATGAGTAAACAGATAATGGGTTCATAAATTCGATGAGAATAAAGTTTAATAAAATAAATATAAAAAACTTTGATTTCATTGATATAATATTAATAATAAGCTGAAAATCTCGTAAAGAATTGTGTTACAAGGATATCATATTATTATTATTATTATTATTATTATTGGTTTTTTTGTTCTATAGAAATAATCTTCGCGTAAATTTTTGTTCTTAAAATATTATATTAAATTAATATAATATTAAAATTGTATCAAATTATACTAAATATAAAATTATATATTATTATTATATTATAATAATAAAATTTAGCACATAATATTATTACATTAAAAAAAATTATAATAATTATAATAAATTATAATATAATATAATAATTAAAAATTAAATTTTTAAAAATGATCATATAATGGGTGACACTTCAAAATGACCTAATTTCGTTGTTTTCTTTTTCTTTTTTTTTAATCCTTTTTTTAATTAACGTTAACTAAATACGATCACGTATTTGTATCTTTAATCAATCTTAAAAGAGTAAGAACAAAAATCCAAGCAATTCGATTGCAAACTATATCGAAGATTAAAGTGTGTTGACTTACGCCTACGTTGTATAAATTGATGGTGGAAAAAGAGAGAAAAAAAGAAAGAGAAGGGGTGGAAAAAGTTCGTCTTATACTCAAAGCGATACGTTAGCGTTCGAGCATAGAATATGAGCCCAACCGTTTATTTACCAACCCTATTCACTCGGACCCAGTATTGTTACACCCTCTATTTTCCTTGCGTTTCTTCTGGTAGCTCGAGATTCCAACATTTCCGTACTATTGCAATTGTGTATTGTACTCAAAGTTGCTAATAATATCCTACTCACAAAAAAAGAATATTAAAAGAATATTTGTTTCTATTTTTTTATTATTATTATTATTATTATTATTATTATTATTATTTTTGTTTTAATATATTTAGAAATATTTATTATATTTTATTTCTAATATATTTTTTATTATAATTATATATATAATATGGAATTAATTATTATATAATATTTTATATCATATTGTATTATATTATTATATATTATTATGTTATTGTATATTAATATATTTATAAATATGTTATATATTTTATAAAATATTATTTATTATACTATAAATTTAATTTATTTTTTAATATAATTATATATATAATATAGTATTAATTATTATATACTATTGTATTATATTACTTTATATATTGTATTAATATATTATTATATACTAGTATTTAATATATTTATAAATATTTTATGTAGTTTATAAAATAGTTTAATTATATTTTATTTTTAATATATTTTTAACATTATATATATATGATAAAATAATAATTAGTATATAATATTATATTATATGAATATATATTATAATATTATTATATAATAGTATTTAATATATTAATAAATATTTTATAAAATATTATTTTTTCTAATTTTACTTATTTAACATCTTTGTTAACAAATATATATATATGTATAATATACTATTAATTATTATATAATAATATTAACTTATATGTTATACTTAATATACAAAACAAAAATATTAAAGTATATATAAACCTATTGATATTGGTAATAGGTAAAAATATATAAATGATTAGTTAATAAATAATTAATCTTATAACATGAATGAAATAATTAATACTTTAATTATTTCTCGGAAACAATTTAATCAACCGAAGAAGAATTCTATAATATCCAAGTAAAAGACGACGAATCTTGGTATCATTAATTTTGCTCCGGTTATTTCAGTTTTACTTCTCTTCTATTTCCCTTTCCCTTTTCATTTCCCTTTCCTTTTCTCTCTCTATCCATCTTTCTCTCTATCTATCTCTTTCTCTCTTTATCTGTTAGTTAATTTCTCCATTTCTTAGAATTTCATTAACGCCGATCGATAAAGTTGAATCCCCCAGCCCACTTTTCCACTAACAGAAAAGAGAATAATTTTTCTAATATATAAAATATATTCTATATATATACTGTATAAAATATAATAAATCGATGAAACGTGATAACACGTATGAATACAAATAACTTTAATAAATCCAAAAAATTTCTTTTTTTTTCTTTTTCTGATTCATTTTATTCGTCGTTGGAAGAAAACTGTGGGGGTTGAAGTAACCAAAAGAATTTCGAATTCGTAAGATGAGATGATAAATAAACCTTTTTCCTATAGAAAAAAAAAAATTTTGTCCAAGCAAACTGGGGATGAATTTCCGGTCAAATATTTCTTCCTTTTTCTACCCACTCTTCCTCCTTTTATTTCCATCCCTCTTCTCCTAGACATATCATACTCAAGAGAGTTGACTTTTTCGATTTCTTTTTTCTTTTTTATTTTTTTTTATACGAGTTCTTTTTCCAAAGTCTTACTACGTTAACTTAATTCTCTTTTTGTCTTTTATTTTAACGTTATCTTAAGATAAGGTAGTAATATTTTTTTTGTGGTTATTGTAATTTTTAACAGGTTAAAAGCACGTAACCACAAAAATATTTCTTTAAAAAAAATAAAAACTATACGCAATTGAAATAAAATAAAAATTAATCTCGTTTAACAAATAACTTGAATTACAAATGTATTTGTATGGAATTGTTAAAAGAAACTTTTTTGATCGACTTTATTTTCTTCCCCCCAAGTGTTTTAAAATGTACAATTTTTACGACGTTTAAAAGAAACCAAACATTAGTTACAAATGACGATATCGGTTTGGAACATATGAAATCACTAGGGAATGTATATGTAAGTATTTGTCTTGTAAAATGGAATTAATTAAATTTAAACTTTTGTCTGTAAAAATAACTCAATTCCCAATAAACACATTGAGCGCCACGTCAGTTATAAGTGATTGACACTAAACTTTATGTTTAGGCCACGTCAGTCACACGTGACTGACATGTTCAATTATTTTTTGAATACAAAGTAACACCAGTGGCCTGGACAGGAATTTCCCTAAGAATTCGCGTAATGTTCAACGTGTTAACACATTTGAGACCGCTGACGTGAATTCACGTCTTTTCAAGTTCTATTTCTGATTGCCGCTGAAGTGATTCACGCCTTTTTAAATTTTAAAAATTTAATAAAAATAAATTTCTATATATTTATATTATGATTATAAATTAATTTAATATTTATATTATGATTATAAATTAATTTAATATTTATATAATAATTATAAATAAATTAAAAATTATATTTATATATAAATTTACATTTGGTTTTATTGCAGTATAATATTTAAATAATAATAATATGTAATAAATATATATTAATTATATTATTATAATAAAAATTTAATAATAAATTTTTATTTAAATAATAAAATATAATAATATAATAAAATATAATTATTTAAATATTATATTGCAATAATTAAATATAAATTTAAATATAAATATAATTTTTAATATATTAATTAATTAAATAACTCATTATTTTTGCCGGTACGTAGTATTAAAAAAGGAAAAAATATGCTGGTCGCGAATGTGTTAATATAATTATTTGCAAAATTCTAATCTTTTTTTTCTATTCATTTTATTTACGAAATACTTTTTATGAGCAACTCGATGGAATAAGATGAAAAAATAAAAAGTAAGAAAGAGATAGAGGAAAAAAAAACAAGTGAAAACAATTTTTCTTTCTGTACAATTTAGATAGTAGAAAATTTTTCAATTTTTTTTGTTTTGTTTTCATTTATATTTTTATTTTTATTTTTCTCGTTTAATCAGAAAACAACAGAAAATGCATCGTATACGTTTACGCATATCAACACCTACGTAATCTTATTTATATTTTCGTATAGAGTAAGTATGTAAATTATTATCCTGGTAAGTATACCACCACAACCACCATTTTGATCTAAACTTTATAGTATAAAGTTGGAAAGAGTTTTTTTAACAGCTAGCTAGCTATTTTCTCGTGAAAGTTTTCTTCGAAGAGCAACAGCGGTCATCCAATTCCGTTAAAAACACAGCTTTGCCTTTTTCCTGAGTGATAAGAAGAAAGACAGAGAAAAAGAGTGAAAGGGATGGGAAGGAGAGGGTTGGTTGTGGGTAAGGTGAGGAAAAAAGGAAGAAAATTCAGGTCGAGGTCTGGTACTATTCATTTTATTGTATTTTTCAGTTCGGTATCTTAATTGAACGCGTATATATATACACACATACAGATACATACAAAAACAGAACACGAATTTTTACTCGATAAATGTCTCATTTTTATTTTTCTTATTTTTTGTTTCTTATTTTTTTGAGAATAAATGTCGCAATTTTGATTGAACAGGTGTTAAATATTTTTATTTCTTAATTGTATACTCGTGTTCACGTAAAAGTGGATTCTAAATAAATTGTAAAGGCAAACCGTAAATTCGAGTATAGTAAAAAGGTAAAGAGAAAAAAAAAAGGAAAAAAATAAAACTGTATGTAACACTGTATGAAAGAAAAAAAATGAAGAGTTGAAAGTACATTGTAATATTTATTGTAGAAACTTTCAAGAATATATAGAAATATATTGTTTAGAAAAAAATTAGTTAATAAAATACAATTTTAAAACATTTGATTTGAAATTGATCAATGTACCAATACTTTTTACACTTACTGTTTATCTATCCATTTATTTCTTTTTCTTGTATAAATAGTATATATGTTTCTTCGTGATCGATAATTTAAGATTTTTCTATATGTTTTGCAAGTAAAATATATATATGTATGTATATATGTATGTATATATGTATGTATATATATTCCTTTTTAGAAAAAGATATAAATGATATATATATATATTTATATAGAAAGAGAGAACAAAGAGAATTATTATATATGGTATTGTCTGTTATCAGAGAAAACCAACGAACCATGATAAAAAAGCGTGTACCTCGGTCAAAGGTAAATTTTTACTGTATAAATCGCTTGACTTCTTTTCTTACATCAAAATTTAACAAGAGAATGGTGAGTTTATAGATATATGCAAGAGAAACTACCTACATATGTATTAATATATAAATATTTACTTATGTATATGTATTTTTATACTCTATTGACCTTTTTATATATTAAATTTTTATTATTATTATCGAAGTTTTTAAATTATAATATATTATAATAATATAATTTCTTTTAATCATAAGATATATATATATATATATATATATATATAAAATAGTTTTTTTTTAAATATATATATTTTAATAATTTTATTATATTATATAAATTATAATAATAATGTTTTGAAAAAAAATGTAATGAAAAATTGTTGTAATTATGAATAAAAAAGGATAGCTCATTTGTTATATGTTAAATTATATATATGTAAATTAAATGTTACAGTAATTGCCACGTGTCCTCGTTATCCACGTTGCAAAAAAAAACCAAAATAAAATCCTATTCCTAGAAATAAATTATCAACGAACGGGAATCAAGTATTTTAATCATATCGATTGAAAAGAAAAGTAAAGAAAGAAAATATAAAACAATTTGTTAATTATTACAGTTGATCGTAATATAGAACATTTGGTTTCGGTCAGATTTACTTTATTGGTTCTAATTAAACATGGGCGTAGTTCAATAAATGGGTCAACCATGTTTCAATTAATTATTATTATTATTTTAACTAATAAACGTATACTCTTAGAAGAAAATTAAAAAATATTAGCATTCGTAATAAAAGAAAAAAAGGAAAAAAAAAACAGAGATTTTTCTTGAATAAAAAATTTGTTTCTGTAATATATTGTTTCGATGTTAATTTAACGTTAACGAATAATATAATACACGTAATTAAATATCTTCCAATAATTATAAAAGAAAAATCTTCTTTTTTCGAAATCGTTTACAAAAAAAAAAAGAAAATAAAAAGACGAAAAAAAAAATTAAAAAAACGCGTAAGAATTCAAATACTTTTTTCTTATTTATAAAAAAAAAAACAAGAAACAAGTTTGTATTTTGTGATTAACCATTTAACATTCATCTAAAAAGTAAAAGAAAAATTTTGTTTGTTTTTATTTCTTATCTGAAAAAAAATAAAATAAAGAAAACAAGTAAGAATACTTTGCTCATTTGTAAAAAAAAAAAAAAAAACGAACAAAAGTTTGTATTTTGTAATTAATCAATTAATATTCGTTAAGAAAATAGAAGAAAGCATTTACCTATAAACATTTTAGTTTGAACGTAAATACATTCTCTAGAATCATCACAGAAATACATCTAGTATCTATTATTAGAAACTATTGCACTTCTACTTTAAGTTTGTAGTTGCTTATATATATGCAAATTAGCGTACGCGTAAGACAGTTGTAACGTGTTTACGGTAGAAAATACTAAAACCACCCTATGAAAACCAACAACAAGAACTATAATGGAAAATTGTCCTTTTTTTCTTCTTTATTTTTTTTTTTTTACTTTTTTATCGTTTTACGTAAGTTTACGACGTAGTTTTCTAAGAACCTTTTGATAATAAATGATATCTTCAAGTTCACGATAGTTTACGTTTTACGAGTACTTTTAAACTATAAAAATCTCATGTAAATTTAGGAAAAAAATCTTTTAACCAGACCCTAAACTAACCTAACTCAAACCATCAATTTAAACGATTATTTATCCATTTACAAAGAAAAAAATAATCGTCATAAATTTTGCTTAGGTGGATATTTAATATTTGAATTTTTTGACCAATCATTGTTATAATCATTTTTTTTTTTTTTAACAGTTTTACACCACTTTTTTTACAAACACTATTAAGATATTTAATATTTGATGAGAAATTTATAGATAAAGTTTCGTAATTATAGAACGTTATTTGATATTTAATTAATTTTATTTTTGCATTTTCGTGAACATTTGTTAATATAAAAATACTAAAAAACTGTAAACGTGATTCTATGATTATTTATTATTAGATATCTATTTTTATATTTATATTTATTATAAAATTATATTTTTTTATATTTTATTATATAATTATGATTTTTTAATATCACCTAACTCAAAAATATAGATTATTTAAAAAAAAAAACTTTTCAAGAGATAGAAAATATTTCTATTAAATTTACGTATATTTATTTACAGTTGTGAGAAATAAAAATTAGGAAAAAATAAAAATGTTAGAAAATAATAAAATGTAATTTACATCGTGATAAATGTTAAATACATTTTTAAACATGTCTTCGATGTAATTTACAAGCTGTAAAAAAAAATTAGTAAAAAATCATACCTAACATCTATTAAAACTGTTCCGCAATGATAGCAAAAAGATTTTACAAAATTATTTATACATTTAAATTTCAAAGCATCTTACCACGTATATTTAAGAACCAAAAGAAATGAAATGAACATTTTTTTATTTTTCCACCTTCTAAAAAAATAAAAAAAAATAATCAGAGAGACTTTTTCGTATTTAAACATGGAAAAGAACGAGTTACGAAAAAACGATCCTTTATTCATAATTATAATTTAATATAAAAAAAAGGTAAACGAGTATGAGAAAAAATCACCGGTAGTTTCGTAAATGTGAAACAGATTGCTTGCGTGGTAGTTTCGGAAGAAAAGGGAAGTTAAGAAAAAGGGTTTAAGGTGAATAAACGAATGATGAGCCAAAAAATACAGTCAATGTAAAACAAAAAAGAAAAAAAGAAAAGAAAAAAATCAATTAAACAATAAGTTACACAATAAAAAAAAGAATAAAAATAAAAATAATTAAGGAAATATTAAAAGATTGTACAAAACGAAAAAACTAAGATAGAGAGAGAGAGAGAGAGAGAGAGAGAGAGAGAGAGAGAGAGAGANGAGAGAGAGAGAGAGAGAGAGAGAGAGAGAGAAGGAAAAGTAATATTTAAAAAGAGATAGTGAGACAAATTTACAGTAAAATTTCATTAAAAGTAAGGACAAAGATTAGACGTGACGAGGGAAGAAAAATTTCAACCTAGGAAAAAGAGAAAGATAGAAAGATTCACCAAAAAATAAAATAAAAAAACAAAAAATAAACGTAAAATGAGTGGAATGAAAAAAACAAAAGGAGAAATAGAAAAGAAGGGTAAATTAAAAACTAAATTAAGCAAAAAATGAAGTAGAAAAATAGTAAAATTAAGGGAAGGAATTAAAAAAAAGAAAAAAAGAAAAGAAGAATGAAAATACGATAAAACAAAAGTAGTGAAAAGTGAATAAAATTGAATGAAAGGAAGAAGGGATGACAGAGAAAAAGAAAGATGCGAGTGTAAAAGAGGAGTGGGGAGAAGATGGTGAGGGAGTTGTTAGAAAGTAAAATTTCGAAAGAGACGAATGATTAGAGTGTAATGGTAAGAAAGAGAAAGAGAGAGAGATATATATATAGTGAGAAACAGAGTGAGATGGGAAAAGCGCGCGCGCGCATACACACGCATACGTAAGGGTGGCGTGTGGGCACAGAATACACTTATAAAAGGGTGGCGTCGCGACGCCGACGTCGTCATTTCATTCCCGCGTAGAGACAGTACGCTCGCGTTGTGCTTCTATTCAACTTCGAGAAGATCCAACCTTTTTTTTTCTCTGTTGAGGTACGAACTAACAGAAAATACATCACAAAAAAGGGTTCGAGAAAAAAAAAGAAAAGAAAAGGTCATTAAAAAAAATATAAATATATATATATAGGAAAAATTCAAACCCTTTTCCCCCGGATGCCAAGATCATCTCGCATTACATCGAATTGTGTCGCGAAAAGTTTAATTACTTTTTATATAATAATTTTTTTCTATTTTTTTTTCTTTTTTTTCTATTTTTTTTCTATTTTATTATTCTTATTCTCTCCCCTTTCCCTGCAGGCAATCTTGGAATTTTTATTTTTTTTTATATTATTTTATTATTTTTAATATTTTTATAATATTTTTATATATATATTTAATATTAATTTTAATATTTTTATTTTTTTATTTTTTTATTCGTTTATTTTAAATTTAAATAATAATAAAAGTATATATGTATATGTATATGTATATATATAAATTTTGGATAAGTGTGTAAAAAGTTTGAATCTCACCTTTTTTTTATCTATGGTTACTTATCTATCTATCCATCTATCTTTATCTATTTTTATTTTGTCGGTGGTGGTACTAACAGCTAAACGTGCACCTGTCCAATTCCCAGCGTCAAGTTTTCTTCCAGCAACAGGTGAGCAGATTCCAATAGCTACTCTCGGGTTTGTCTGTTCTTCTTCTTGCTTTCTTTCTTTTTTTTTCCTTTTTTTGTTCTTTTTTTTATTTCTTTCTTTTGTCAGAAGAACTTCTTCTTTTCCTTTTTTTTTTCTTTCATTTTTTCAAACGACAGATGAAAGAGTTTTGTTGATTCTAACAGTAATCCTTTGATACATGACTTTTCAAATGTTTCGTTTAATTTTAAGTCAATCAAATTGTAATTTACCACCCGCCATTCCGTCTAACATTTTCTTTTTAATTTTTCATCTTTTCAAAGAATAGACGAAAGAGTTTTGTTGATTTAAACAGTAATCCTTTGTTACATGAGTTTTCAATATTTCGTCTAAGTCAATCAAATTATAAATTACCGCCCTCAACGTTTCTAATAAGAAACATAAAGTTTTATAGAAAGATACATTAAAATCGATCAATACTTGTTAAAGTTAAACGCTCGAGAAAGATTAATAATAATTTTCTTATATAATAGTTCGTTTTTTTATGACAATAATTATTTTTTACTATACACTACACTTTCATCCTGTCCTTCAACCCCTACGAATGTAAAATTTAACATTATTTTAATTAAACAATTCTTAATTATATTTTGACAAATCAAATAATGGAAATGTTGAAAGAAAGTAACATTTTAAATTTCAATAAATAAATTTGAATAATACCGTAGTTAAGATAATAAAATAATTCTAAGTTAAAAGGAAAATATATAAAACAATTTATCATATGATTTATTTTCATAAATACAAATCATTCAAATCTAATAATAAATTTTAAGATTAATTGTCTTTTTCTTTATTGTTCTAACTTTTTGATTTATCATTTAATCCACCAGTCACAATTATCGATAAAATATTTAAACGAAAATATATACAAAATGTATTTACTTTTTTAACAAAAGTTTACCTTAAATTTTCTGAAAAGAAAGTTTCGTGACCGTCGATAAAAATTTTCACGTCAAAAGTAAAATATAATTTAAAATAATTTGAATTATCCTCTCGAATAAAATAATAACAATAATAATAATAATAATTTAAGAAATATTCTTGCGTATAATTTTCTATTAAAAAAAATTATTAAATTAAATCGTAATGAGAAAAAGGAGGAATTTTTTGTATTAATCTCGCGTAATATTTAGTTAAACTTACCAAACTAATTAAACAAGTTATATCTGATTTACTCAAATTCGTATTAGGATTCTAACATAATTCAAGTGTGTCACGTATTCCAACTACCGAACGTTCTTATTAGAGAAACACGGCAGCAACAGGTGAACACTTTATGATTATACTCCAGTAAAAATATTTGTATCTTGATAGCTTTACGTAGCTAAGTACTTTGTGAAATAATTTCAATGAAACTATTCTCCCCTTTTTTTATGAAAACATTTATTATTATTATTTTTTTATTATACCCTTTTTTACGTGATACGTTTCTATTATTAATTATTTTTTTATCTCTTCGATTTCTATTATGAATTTTTCTTTTACAGAAAAATCATTGTTAAATTGCACGAACGTTTATGTTTATTTTTTTTTTAATTTATTATTGATTATATCGATATCATTTATATCGCAATTTTTAAAGAATTATATCATCTTTTATTGGATATAAAAATAATGGGACTTAAGTATAATGAATTGAAAAAAAAAAAGAAAAAAAAAGAAATAATGATGAAAAAATTGATGTTTTTAAATATTTATTACAGAATAATTTGTTATACCTTAAGCATCCTACGTTAATTCTTCGTTGTATCATCTTTTATGACAATATTTCCATTTAAAATACATACCTTGTTAAGAAAGTTATAAAGTTACAAAAGGGTATTCCCATAGACTCTCATAAAAGGAACAGCTTCATAAGTGGTAGCTTAATAATCGCTCTTGACTGGTATTATTGCCTGCTTTCTTCGTATAGGGAGTGTAGTCCGAGATATTTCTATCAAAAAAGAGAAAACGAGTAGGTGTTTTGTAAAAAGAGTAATTAAAAAAAAAAAATTATGAATCAAAAAAGAAGATGAAGAAGAAGGATTATTAAAATTTATCGATTAATTATACGAAGCTATGATTCTGAAAGTGAAACAAAATTTTTCGAAATGATTTTCTTCAAAATTAACTCCCCTTTTTTTTTTATTATTTGAGTTTAAATATAAATTTGATAGAAAAAATCAAATTCTTATAGTGATAATTAGGATTCTATATGTTATATAGAATATGTATTGTAATATTACTATATACAGTAATTATATATTATTTATTACTATATATTATGTTACATATATTATTATGTAGTATAGTATATTTTATATATATTATAATATATATTATTATTAGTAATAATATAATTTAATAATATATATTCATATAATTTAATTTATTGTATATATTTATTACATATATTATATACAATAAAAAAGATTATTACTTTTATTATATATATTATATTAATAATAAAATTATTACTAATAATATATTATTAATACTATACTATACATATATAATAATAATATATTTATATTATAATATAATATATATTATTTCATATATATTATATATACAATATATTACTATATAGTAGTAATATATAAGTAGTATTCGTTGTTGAAGAAAAATAAAATATATATTTAAAATATATTAACATAGTTTTGATAAATATTTTCAGAGAAATTTGTGAAACGTGTCTTCAACGTTCATTCGTTGGTTTAAGTTTTCGCGAAACATTTGCTACGTGTAAATTCAACTCGTGTTTCTAATGTCGTCAAGTCATTAGTAAGCTATTCTTGAAACGACATATTTCAAAATGTGTTTTTTTTTTCAAAATGAAATTTTCTTCATAAGTAAAATTGTCATCATCATTGTCACTCATGCTATTTTTAATAATACAATAAACAACGATCTTTCATTATTATAAAAAAAATGAAATTCAATAAACGTTATAGATTGAAAATAATGTTTGTTGAAATTTGTTATAGTATCATTTGTTGATTAATCGATAATACGAAATGACCAAGGAATAATAATATTATACGAGAATATTGTTAATGTGAAACTAATGTAAAATGAAACGAAAATGCTATTACTAGCAAATACCTCAGTTTATCCGCTATATTTTCATATTAGTGATCGTATTGTTAATTTATTTTGACTTTTGAGAGTATAAATATTAATTATTACTAACTCTTGTCTTGTATTTATTTATTTCTTGTTTCGTTTTAATGAAATTTATTGTTGTCCATTAAAAAATATTAAAACGGGTGTATAGGTTGCTTTTTTATATTAGAAAAATATTAAATGTTCTAATTAATATTAAATAAATAAATTTGCATGTATTATACAAAAATTATTTGATTTTTGGTAATATTTTAAATACCTTAAACAAAATTATATATAAATTTATTAAATTATATAACATTTATTAAATTATATGTATATATATTTAAATACCATAAAAAATTATATATATATTTATAATATTTATATAATAATCTTTTATAATTATTTTTATTATTAATATTTTATTTATTATTATTTTATTCTTATTATATATAATATGACACCTATTTAATTAATACTTATTTTAAGAAATTATTATTAAATTAAAATGTTTTTGTGTCAAATTTGTTATTTTCATTATTTTATTATTTTAACACTGTCTTTTATAATAGTTGTTGTATAATTTATGTTAATTTTGATACTATTATATATTTTTTTTTTAATAAAAGAAAAATGTTACAGAATATTAGCTGTTACTTATTCATTTGCTAACATTTAATTTGAAACGAGGAATTAGGAATTTTCAATTAAATAACGAGTCAAGTTCATTTTAAAACTCGCGGTTTACTATTAACCACGCAAACGAGGAGTACAAGAAGGGGAGATCTTCTTTTAATTAAATCCATGAACCTATATGAAACATTTTCGTAAATTTTCTGTTATAAAAGGCTTGAAATTAATTATGAAGCGAAACATTTTTGTGTGCAATATAAATATTAATAATTAATTAAACAACGAGTGAATCCTCTTGTATTATTGTTGAACAAAAAAATATATTACAAATTTTATTTCTCAATTTATTCTGCATTTTCATGACGTTTGGACATAATATTTCAAATCTTTCATATACGTATCGTTTAATTTTATTTTGTTAATTAAATCAAGTTATAGTTATGAATAATTTTTATTGTCTGTTTTATTTTTTTATTCCTTTTATTTTTATTTTTAAGCATCTCAATGAATTCACATTTCATTAACTTATTTATTAAAAATGTTTTATTTAAAAAAATGAAATAATAATAATAATAATAATAATAATAAAAAATAAAATAAAAGATGATAAAAGTGAAAACATTGTAAGATTACAAATAATTTTTAATAAAAGAGTAATTTGTTAAGAAATTTTGTTTAAAGCAATGTAATGATCGATATAATTAAAATCTAACTAATGTTAGCTTTTTAAAGACAATCATATTTGTTGTATTATATATATTTTAACAAGACGTAAACGAGAGATTATTTTGCGTATAAAGACAAGAAAACAAGATGGGTAAACATAAACGCATTAAGGGGATGTATTAACAAGGTTTCATTTCACACCAGAAGAGAGATGCTTCCGCATCTCGAAAGAGGAATATCGATTTGACGTTAATCTCATTTCCGTGACTACGGAAGTATTTACTATCAAACACACACATATAAATATATATATATATATATATATATATATAACCACTTTGTCATCATCTTTCAATAAAATCAACTATAAAAACAATGTTGTAATCTGGAATTTTTCACGAGTCATTTCGAATATTTGTAGAATAAAAAAAAAAGAAACAATACTTTAATTGTTAAAAAAAAATTGATTTAACATTATTATATAAATAAATAAAATAATAATTTAAACAATGTTCAATGTAATGGAAAATTTAAAAATTATTATTTGTGTTTTTTAAATTTATTATTTATTTTAATAAATATTTATTTGCAAAATTATGAAAATATTATAGAATATAAAATATATATTTTTTAGGGTTTTTTTTTAATAATAATAATTAAATATTAATAATTAAATAAATATATTATACGAAGATAGATAAAAAAAAATTGTCAATTATTTGATGAATTATTTAAAAAAAAATTTATTTAACATTATTCTACAAATAAATAAAATAGTAATTTAAAAAATGTTCAATATAATTTGTTTTTTGGGTTTTTTTTAAAATAATAATCTAATAATTAAATAAATATTGTACGAAGATAAATAGACAAAAATTTGACAATTATTCGATGATCTAATTTAATAAACATAGATATTATTCTTACTTTTGAAACTTTAAGATGACATTAACTAAGAGTCAAGGTAAAATATACTCGTAATTTTTCGATTGAAAAATCGGAAAATACATAGAAAAAGGAAAACGTATTTAAGAAATACGGAAATGATGGAAATGATCAACGGTGTAGAGTTGTCATAGATGAGGAGAAAAGTGAAATGCGTAGGCGAGATGGTTTAATACTCTTTCCATTTCTAACTTGGTATATCTGGTAATTGAGAGGAAGATAAGAGAGGAAAACGTTTTTAGGAACCAATAGGAAAACGAAGAACTACCTTAATTAGCAGATTCGTAGAAATTGCAATTTCGTCATCATATCTTTTTTTTCAGTCTAAGCCGAGTTTCATTTTCTTTTTTTTCTTTTTTCTTATTCCATTCAAATTTCGATAGAATATAAAACTAATATGGAATATAAAAACAATTCATTGGATTTTTGGTCTGTCAAAGGTTTACAATCGATTAGAGTAATGAATTAATTTTATTTTTATTTTATTTTATTTTATTTTCTCTTTTCCAATCTTTTATCCTATAAAAAGTAGTTGTATTGAAAATGTATACATCAAAGTCCAAACTGTAGATTTATATATATTTATGTATATCTAATTCAAATTTTTTTTTATATGTAAATTATATTTTTATGATTTAGATTTTTTTTTATATAAATTATATTTTTATAATTCAGATTTTGTTTCATATAAAATATACGTATATATATTAGGTTATTAACTATGAAATGTCTGATTACTCGTATTATTTTCACATCAAAATCAGACACTTAATATTTAATGACCTAATAATTTAATTTCTTTATATAAATTATATATATATTTAATTCATTTTTTTATTTTAATTTAATAAT